>OY757911.1:92930149-93117649 GCA_963585895.1 Sepioteuthis lessoniana | reverse complement strand
TTTACATGAGTGTGTTATATTAACACACACACACACATACACACACGTATATTTATGAAGTAAGAGATAAAAAAGAAAAATTATATATTAAGGAGGGAGCTTACGTTTTTAGCATGTATTTCGAACTTTGATTGTGTTATAGTATAGTTACAGAAGGCCACTTACCAAAAATAGAATGTTAAAAACTTTATTATATTTTTCCTTTGATTTTAGAAGAAAAGAAGAAGTAAAATTAAGTAAAAGTCAGAATATATAACATCCCATATTCAAATGTTCTGAAGATTATTTAGCGTTAGCCAATAATCCAGCTTTAAATAATAAAATTATCTGGATACAATTTTTATTTTCATTTTTGTACACACATACATACATATATATATATATATATATATATACGAACCCGTGAAGTGCGAAAACACGTGTGTGTGTGTGTGTGTGTGTGTGTGTGTGAATGTATGTATGTGGGTTGAGACGCTCGAGGTGAAATGGTTAGCGTCTTAGGCCATAGTGACCTGAGTTCAATTCCTGGACAAGGCTGTTTACATTTCAAATTTCTGTGATACCCTTAAACTCATGAATCCAATTATTCTCCCTCTAGCTATATGTAAAGAGTAGACCAGCCTAGGGTATTCAACTTTGATATGGCAGCCGGTCTAGAAGGAAACTCTGAATTCAAACCTGTTAAACTCCTTTTTAAATTGACCATGTGTTGCATTCTTTTCGGGTGATTGGTTGGTTGTTTGGGTTTTATGGCATATCAACCTTTGTAAGGTATTTAATGCCAAATCAATTTTTATACAAATAGTTCTATTTCAAATAGTTCAGTTTAGCATGAGTACACGGTTTAATTGTCAAAAACATTTTATTTCAAGCTATTTAGTTTATTCAAACAGTTCTAATTCAACTAATTCAGTTTAGTATAAGTGCAGATCTTGTTTACACACACTTAAATGTCAAAACAATTCTATATTAAATAATTCAGTTTAGTGTAAGTATAGTTTCAATGTCAAAAACAGTTTCATTTGAAACAATTCAATTTAATCAAACAGTTCTAATTCAAACAATTCAGTTTAGCATAAGTATGCAGTTAGTTCTATTTAACCCATAGATAGGGCTCAATCAGGTGCTACCATTCAGGGCCAGAGTGGACTTGGGAGCAATGGCAATGCAGGGGTGTTCTTCATTCCCCAAAGCTCCATCATCACTGGGACCTCACTATTAGATTGTTTTGTTGTCATATCCAGGGTACTTATTGGAGGGGAGTCTTACCCCTCTGCAGAGATGTAGTCGGTGTATTCTACTGCCCCAGCCTAGTGGGTAATCCATCTAGTAAATGAAATCTTTTTTCTCTTTTACAATCATTCTTAAAATAAAACATGTTTATGGGCAGAAGCTGGCGTAGATTGCAAGAGTGTCTCAAAGGATATTTTCTGGCGTTCGTGTACTTTGAGGTCTTCCGTGTACGTATCCTTAAATCCGCAAACTTTTTGTTCTGAAATTTTAACCCAGAGCAGTATTGGTTTTCTATTTGGAACAGAATCATTTTAACATTACATTAAATGAGCCGGAAAAGAAGTAGATATGGAGAGATAGGTATATATATATATATATATATATATATATATATATATTTGTTATGTAAATTCTAAGCTAGGTGGGTTTTTTGATGAATAAAAGAAGGCGATTTCTCCTTTAGAATTAGTCGAAGTTAGGCTTCCTGATGATCCGATAAGGTGAAACTTTAGTAGAAGATTTTCGACTCGCGATTAGGTTAATTTTATAATTGGTTCCAATTCTGTTGAGCATTTTAGTAATTGTAGCATTGCAGGATTCGCGGAGGGTTTTTTGGTTTTCTTTTGACCACTGACTACGTATCCCTTGATTTTTTTCAAGGGCTCGGACGAGGTTAGCCTTTTCTTTCTTTTTGACCCATAATATTTTCTTTTTCCCCTGGGCGGTGATTCGAGATACTTTTATCTCTTGTTCCTGTCAGTTTTTTTTTGTTTTTTCTGGTACCGTGAATACTGGTAGATATTAGATTAGTATATATATATGTGTGTGTGTGTGTGTGTGTGTGTCTGTGTGTGTGTGTGTTACTTTGCAATACTATTAAAGGGAGCAAAACCTCTGACGAATTGCTCGCGTATGTATGTCCTACCTGTAATAGTAATGAATTACTTGAAATGATAATGCATAAAAAGTCAGCAAATAAAGCAGTCATCTTCCTTTAGAATCTATATGTATGTATTTTGGCAGTTTCTTTGAATAATTCATTATTCAACGACATTCTGCAGACTAAAGCTCATGAACAACAAAATGTTATTTTTTATTCATGAATATGAACGTTACGACTGGTTTGTTATAGGCAAGTCTCAATAACTTATACTGATCTCTTATACCCTTATATTTGCCACAGCAACAATTTTATTTATTAATTCCACGCAAAAGTCTCTTTTGCTTTCAAAGAATGCGACTGAATGCATAGTTAACAAATTGTTTCTCGCTGGAATAAAATGAACACACAAAATAATAATGGCTACATTATAGAGCTTTCTGATGCTGATAAATATTGTGTGATACATAAGAAAAAGTTTTCCTTAGTATCAAATTAGACTGAATTTGATAGTGAGGCTCCGGTTCTGAATCTCTGGGGCTTGGCGGAGCTACCTGTTTATTGCTATAACTCACCATGTCTATTTGGACACGGACTGGTAGTACCTGTTAGAGTCCCGTCTATGACGCAAATAGATTTAAAAATTACTCTGGCTTGGCATCTTTGTTTAATAATTTTTCTATATTCGTGGGCTTTTATTGCTTATGTCACCTGGGTATAAAAGCTGTAGTTGTACTATTAAACTCATTGCTGGGGGTATACCGGGGATTCAACCATTCCAAAAGTGAACGTGATAGCGCAACTAGAGCTCGAACTCACTTACTAAGACGTCGAAGTTTAGTCACTACACCACAAGGACTCCCCATCTCAAAGGTCATCATCATCATGTGTTGCCGCTAGCACGGATATCTCTGATCCTCTCTCGCCACTTCTCCCTGGTCGTCCTGCTTTTGCCCGGCCATATGTGGGGGTCGATAGGAGTACATCACTTATGAGTTTGTCCCTGATTCTCCAGCAGTGTCCTGCGTGTCTGGTTCTTCTAACTTGGATAGTTTTCGTGATGGGAGGCAGGTGGCCATATAGTTGGTGCTTTATGGGGTGTTGCCACCAGGACTTGTTCAATATTGCTCGCAACGTTCTTGTGTAATTGCCGTCTAGCTTCTTTCTCCAGCCGTTTAGTTAACGTCCAAGTAGTGCATCCATACAGCAGTATAGATACGATCGCTGCCTGGAAGAAACTGCGTTTCCTTTTATTGGTCAGGTCTGATTTCCATATGATCGATAGCAGTCCATACTTTCGTTAGCCGCGTGTCGATGTCCTTTTCGGTTGATGAGACGCTCCTTCCCAGGTAGGTGAATTTATGAACTAGTTTCAGAGAGGTTCCGTCTAGTGTGGAGATGTCGCCTGTTTGATTATAGCACATATATTCTGTTTTGTGTGCATTGTGGTAGTTGTGTATAAATTATTTATATTAGATTGGATGGCTTGAAAACATACAAAGTTGTGCAATCAAATAGTTATAAACAAATAAAATGAGTAATTAAACAAAATAATGGAACATTGAAAATATAGTCAGTAAATATAAACATTTAAAAACAAATCATATTTCACCATTAAATAATCTATAAGTAGTTAATATTCCGTTAAACTGGTAAACTAAAATATTTTTGCCTATAAGGAAAACTTGTATCTCGCTTTGTTTCTACGCAGATCAACGACAAATTGTGCACAGTTTCATGCTCTTTTTCAAAGTTTTGATTATTGTGTTGGCACTTCGAGAAGAAAAATAATTTATCCGATAGAACGCACAGAGAGCTAGGATTAATCAAGGAGAGGATCAGACAATGGAAAACCGATTAAACAAAGCTGTATGAGAAACCTGATAATTAGAAACTCAATGTGAAAACACAGAAACTGAGTTGTGGATATAGAAATAAAACCCCAGAGAAAAGACATATTTCGACCATAAAATAAATTGAAAGTAGATATCAAATATTTGTATATGTTCGGATCTTGAAAAATTATAAATCCGAGACAATTTTAAAAATGCTTACTCATATGCATTTATCTTAATTCCTCTGCCGCAAGCAGGATGTGACGCAAGGAGATTTTTAAGCAGAGTACAACTGGTCTGAATTCAAATTTATATTTCTAGTAGACGCTAAAGGAGCCTTGTCTATCTTACTATTTACATATAACTAAGAAAAGGAAGGATGGCTCCATGTCTTTCCCAAAAGCATCAGCGTAAAAAAATGAAACACAGGCTCGTAAAGGATTTGAACTCGGGTCGTCCGGTCTATTTTATACAATCATTACTCGTAGGACAGATATGACATTCTGTGTTTTTGATATTGTGTGCGTATACCTTTCTACATATTAGGTTTCCCCGTTTTTACATAGCCAGATACGGCTATGTGAAATGGACATATGATGTTCATTAAACTGATCATATATATATATATATATATATATATTACATAAAACATAGGAATCTCGAAACACGAAAAACACTTACGACTTCTTAGTTCAGGTACGAATTTTTTTATTACCTTTGAGTTTAAAGGTTCTTCGACATAAGGAGAGAGATACACATTCTTTCTATTCTGGCTTTTTCATCAGCCCCACCCCCAATCTCGTGCGGCACCTGCCCAAGGCCTCCGCGCGCAAGCGAAAGTCACCTTTCTTCTTCGGACGGCAAGACTCAACTCAACTAACTGACTTTTTCAAAACCTCCAATTCCGGTGCGTGATGTCACCCGTACTCACCCAAAGGCATTAAACAAAATCCCTGGGCCATTATATTACACTGTTAAGTAATGTTTAAAATACAAGACTGTCACATCATAAAACAAACATGTATCAAGTACAAACGCCCTTCTACCTTTTTGTTAGGACAAATTCTCTGCTTAAATTTATGAACCCTTTTATTCACCAGCGATAGCTTTAGTATCGCTACAGTTCGTCTACAAGTATAGATTTGGCATTGAATGACCCACGAAATTTGATATGTCAGTAAACAAGGAAACTAACCAATTAGGATTTGCCGATATTTTTAACTGCTCCGAAAACTCAAAAAGTAAATTGCTTTCTTGATTTTTATGGCACCTGAATAGGTTGAGGTTATTTCATACCGATAAGGTAACGAATTCAGTCCATTATAAATTTTCAGTTATATATATTTTTGTAGTTTCTTCAGTTATTTGCATACGGTTATAAGATCATATGGAAATCAGACCTGACTGATAAAATGAAACGCAGTTTCTTCCAGGCAGCTGTCGTGTCGATACTGCTGTATGGATGCACCACTTGGACGCTAACAAAACGGCTGGAGAAGAAGCTAGACGGCAATTACACAAGAATGTTGCGAGCAATATTGAACAAGTCCTGGCGGCAACACCCTACAAAGCACCAACTATATGGCCACCTGCCTCCTATCCCGAAAACTATCCAAGCTAGACGAACCAGACCTGTAGGACACTGCTGCAGAAGCAGAGACGAGTTCATAAGTGATGTACTCCTATGGACTCCCACATATGGCCGAGAAAAAGCAGGACGACCAGCTAGAACATACATACAGCAGCTATGTGAGGATACGGGATGTAGCCCTGAAGACCTGCCAGAAGCGATGAACGATAGGGAAAAGTGGCGAGAGAGGGTCAGGGATATCCGTGTTAGTTGCACGACATGATGATGATGATGATATGACCTTAAATATTCCTATCAAAAACAAATAATTTACAAACAGATCTATTTGACACTAACAGGTATGACTAATTCTGGTAAAAGTGAACTTAGAAGTAATGGAAATGAAGAGGCACACGTCACTTCACAGTGTTCCAGGCACAATTCAATATCTTTCATAAAACTCAGTTTTGAGGCTTGAACTTCTCCTTTTGAAGACGATGCAGGCAGTTTATTTTAAGTCTTACTGACAGGGCTGCTTAAAAGTAGTTGATGCATTTCGAATGAAATAATATATAAAGAATTCATATCAATTGGAAACCCTAAATGTTTTCTGCAAAAACTTCTAAGCCTCAGACAGATTTTTATGTTTTATCACGCACTTTTCTATGGGCCTAGGCTCCGCAGTAATTAAGACAGAAATCTCAAATCGTTTTTCTTGTTTTATTAGAAATGTTTATATGTGTATATAGCAAAAATGTTCAGCAATGGCCTTTCTTTCTAGATGAGGCTTTGAACGTTTTAAACGACCCTCTTATTCCTATATAGCTGAAGTCGTAATCTGCGTTTCACTAAGAGTTAACGAACTTATATTTTAGATATCTCTTAAAAAGTGATAAAAAGTTAACTTACTCTTGATGTGCACTGATCTAAAAAAAAACAAAAAACTGACAATCTTGCGATGCAACGATAGCTAAGTAGGGGAGATAAGATAGGAATTCGATAATCAGTGCCAAAGACATTTTCTAAGCACTTTTTGCAACTTGCAATCGTGCTTTGTCATTCAAGTTTAACTCACTATCCCGATTGATCAGTTAACAAATACTCGAGTAGATCTTCCAGTATGCATCAATATCTCCCAGGATTGATTTTTCATTAGATGCCAACATGTCATGATAGACAACATTCTCTTTATTCCGTTAAATCTAACGAATTCAATTCTTAGGTTTTAATATCGGCTTGGGTTGAAGAATTATAGATCTTTTGATATTTTTGCTGTATATGATTATAAAGATACAATTTTCATCACGTCACTATCATTTTTCGAAATTTGAGAAACAGTCAAACATTTTTGACACCTAATCGAATACATGGAAGTTTTAGTTTCTATTTTAGAATTTTAAGCCTTGTTCGAGTTATTCAATCCAAAAGTCTGTCATTTTTGCTTGCAATTATACGATTTAAATTAAGTATTCCCACTAAATAATATTCCTTTTAAAGAATCATATATTTGAGTAACTACTTGAAATAAAAATACTTTGATCACATTAATATTTTATAGAGTAATTCTATTTAATAATAATAATTGAAACGTAAAAAATATTTAAGTAACTTTTCCAGTTTAATAGAAGTAATAATCATTTGTCAATTTTACAGGTTCATTTAATAGTCCATATAAAATGTTTATCACTTAGAATATTCGAAGTATTTTTTTCATCTTCAGTGTCATACTCACAACTTTTCGACCGAAATCCCCTCCAGCTTTCTTCAGGTATTTCATGTCAAACCAGGGATTCAACACAACCTCTAACCGAAACATTTATTTAATCCGCAGAGTAGATTGTTCCAATTCCGTTAACCATGATCGGATACAAGTCTTAAAGTATGGTTAGTATCGCTTGATGTTCTAACCTATAGTTGGGATTGAGCCTGCAACCTCCATATGATTTTACCCGGAAGAAATTTTCAATCAAGCGCCTTATCCACTGCGCTATGTGTCCTGCTGAAATTAGATAAATAATCTTTTAAGAGTCAATCCGTTATAATGTACAATGATTTTTAACAATTTGTAATTAATTACAATTTGAAATTTCTAAGAACAAATGTGGTTCCAAATTATTTTAAGCATGATCACTAACAGATATATATTTACTCATAAATGTTATCCTAACAGATATGGATACTCTAGGTGATAGTGGATTTGGGAATAATGACAATGACACACTGATTTCACAGTCAATTTTGCAGGATTATGAATATTAAATGTTTTGAACTGAAATCCTGTATCATTTCTTGTACTAATGAACGCTTTTTTCAACTTACGAGTCTCATCTGTCCTCGTTTCTCAGGGTAACGTCAATTAAAAGATTATGCAAGTCAACAATAAATATTCTTAATTCGATTTTTTTCTCTTTCATTTTATCAATTTGTTAACATAAAAACACTCTACTCAAAATAATTAATCTGTAAACATAATTATGTCTCAAAATTAAACAATATTATATTTACCAGTGTAGAACAAACAAAACGACTTCCATTCTGATCCATAAGCAGTGGAAATTAGAGCATAATGTCGTTCAGTGACCTCGTGGCGTGCAACTCCTAAATGAATATTAGTGCACAGAATTTTATAGCCTAGTTGGCTGGAGCTGCACCTCTGCAGGAGAGTAAGACTTCCCCAACGAGTGTCCTGGATATGACACTAAATAATTTGATGGTGAGGCTCCGGTAATGCTTGAGATTTGAAGAATGCGGAATATCCCTTAATTGCCATTGCTTTCAAGTCCACTCCAGGCCGGAGTGATGGCGCCTGGTAGGGTCCTATCTATAGGCTGAATAGAACTAAACTGTCTTCTTATGCTAAACTGGATCATTTGAAATAGAACTGCTTTCGACATTTACACTGTGTATTGATACTAAACTGAATTGCTTGAAATAAAACTACAGCCGAAGCTGTAGAATACACAAACTTCATCTCGGCTAAGGGGTAAGACTCCTCAACGAGTGTCCTGGATATGACACTAAACAATCTGATGTTGAGGTTTCAGTAATGCTGAAGCTTTGAAGAATGCTGAGTGCTGCTTCATTGCCATTGCTCCCAGGTCCACTCTGGCCCGGATTCGTAACGCCTGATAGGTGCTATCTATGGGTCAAATAGAACTAAACTGGGTAATTAAGCTAAATCGTTAGAAATGAACATTTAACTGTGTCTAAACAAAAAAAAAATGTACTTATGCTTAATTTAACTGTTTGAAATCTAACTTACTATATGTATAAAAATAGATTGGACATTGAATAACATACCATGTTTGATATGGCATGAAACCAAACCAAACCAAACCAATCAAACGGAATCATATATTTGAAGTATGCTTTAAAAAGATCATGATAAAAACATTTTTTGCAAAAGAAAAACCTCAGCATTAACTGTTTTTTCTCATTTATTTATCTATTCTTTTTGTATTTTTAAAAAGATTCTTTGAATTTAACGTACTCATTTTAGTTTTTCTTTTATTGATCTAAGTATCCCTTAAGCTATTCGATGGTATGGTGTGAAGCTATGCTATCACATTCATTTCCTAACAAACTTTCAAATTTATACATTTAGAAAAGAAAATTCACGCCAAGCAAGGTTTGATGAGCGTAATGAGTACTGTATTTTCACAAAAACTAAAAATGTTAAGGCTTACTTATTTTTTTGTTTTCAAATCAGCACTGAGATGTTTAGATGTCAAGACATTAGTCGTGATGTTTTGAAATCATCTCTTTTATAAGTTGCTCTACTGTGCATATATATTAATAATTATTTTGATTTTCAAAATTAATGAGGGCAAAATTTCAGTTTCAGTATTGTTAGGCAAAACTCGTATAAAACATAGTGCTAAAACTTCCAGGGCTGAATCATTTAGGTGTTTATCTCTTATATATATATATATATATATATATATATATATATATATATATAGAGAGAGAGAGAGAGTATGATTAAAAAGGAAGACTCTTTTTTTAAAATTCTTATAATTTATTACATGCCTACATTTTTTCAAGAATTATGAAATAGTGAGTAACTTTCAAATCATTATATATATATATATATATATATATATATATATTGTGATACAACGAAACAGTCTGTCTTTGGAAGACAATATATATATATATATATATATATATATATATATATATATATATATATATATATATATATATATATAGTGTATTTTCGGTTGCCCTATACAATTTTTAAAAAGATGTGAAAAAGCGAAGTGAAAATGGGAAAAATATGTTTGATGATTCATAACTTCTTGATCATACTAAGAACTTTTCAGCACCTTTTTTTTCTTGTCACGAGTTTAGAGAAATTTCTAAGCGCTGGGAGAATAACTACTATTCTGGAACCCTTATCTGCGAGTTCCTGTATATCTAGTGTATTTTCAAGAGATTCTGTCGTACATGCATTAAAAAAAGAATAAAACATATATCCATTCAGCTAAGCCCCGTTCTTCCAAGATGGAAGAAGATGAACAAGACCCAGGGTTGAAATAGAAAATGGAACATTTAATTACCAATACAAATAAATAAACACACCAACAAGCAAAGAAAAAAACATTAGCGTCAATATAAAGAGCGGAATGTCCAGTCAATTAAGATGTTCTTTCATGTTTTGAATGGTGCCTGTAAATTCTCAATTGAATATAACTGTAAATGCGTGAACCTCATTTGGAGTAGCTGGCAGATTTTTCCGTCTTTATATTCAGGTTCCATCTTCGTTCCTTTTCATAGGGAATATTGCGGCTTTTCCCATCTTACGCCTTGTAATTTATTTAGCTATGGCTTTTATTCAGTGTCCAAGACTGGCTGGCTTATTTCTGCCCAACCTAACTAAAAATTGTGTGCCGACTTTTCAGCAGTCCACATGGTGCTGTGTCCATTCGGGAATTGAATTCTTTCTTCTTTTTTTTTTCTTTTTTTTTCTTGTTCCACTCCCTATCTGACCTTTTTTCCTTAGATACGCTATTTCTAGCTTGTGGGTTCGCCCGTTACTAATCGAGGTCATTTTACATTCTTTCCTTCGCCCAAGTTTTCTTTTGTCATCTTCTCTCTCTCTCTCTCTCTGGTTCTTTCACTCTCTTTCTCTCTTCTTTTTCTTTTCTCTTTCTCTCCCTCTCTCTTTCTCTCTCTCTTTCCGTTTCTCTTTCCCACTCTCTTTCTTTGTCTCTCTCACGCTTTTTCTCTCTTTTCTTTCCCTCCTTAATACACACCCACCCATATATATATATATATATATATATATATATATATGTGTGTGTGTGTGTGTGTGTGTGTGTGTGCGTGTGTATGTTTGTGTATATGTGTGAACCAAGATATACACATTAACGTTAGTATATAACTTTATCAATCTGTTATTAATTGCGGCGAGTATTTCATTTTTTTACCCGAATAGTTTCGATTAGACGGCATGATGGATATTCATCTTAACAGTCTCGTTTATGAATTCCCTCTTTTTAACTTCGTATCTGTTTATGATAAACTAGGATATTTTTGCAAATAGGCTTTTATATATAATAAAAAGGTTATAGTTTTTAATGTGTTAGGTAGAAAAAAAAGCTTTAATAAAACTTAGTGGAAATGTAAAAGTCTGCAGATTAAAATGTGTTTCTTTCATAGTCAATTTCACTGCCGGAAATGTTCTTCAACCGGGAGTAAATTTGATGGCTTAAAGATCTTTTTCTATATCTCTTGGTGTTTATTTTGAAATTGAAAGGTCATTCTGAATCCCTTATATATATATATATATATATATATATATATATATATATATATGTGTGTGTGTGTGTGTGTGTGTGTGTGTGTGTGTACGTGTTTGCCACAGCTGGAGAAGTTTGAACGAACCCATAATCAATGTTCTTACATGGACTTCAACGCATGGATACACCAGTGTTCGCCGACCAGCAACAAACATTAGCTTTGTGCAGATACTAGAAACAGACTAAATGACCTATGAAGATTGATGGACGACAAGAAACTCCGTGTTATCAGCGTGACTTGTTGATGACAGTAAGTAAAGTTGGCAAACATAGTCGAGGGAGACCCGAAGGATGCCTTTTCAATAGCTACTACACCGAGATGTAGGGGAGGTTGCTACGCCTTTCCCTAGATTGCTTCGCTTTTACCCTTGATACGTTTCTTATAATGCTGAGCGTTTAGCAAGATGGAATCAAGTACCATTTTTGAGTCTTTGCTATGAGTTGACCTAGGATTTAACCCCAATCTCCCAAATCATTAGCGAACACTCTAACTATTAGTCTAATAAGCCTGTGTATATATACATATAAGTATTCTCCTTAAATGGCTTAACTTAAGTAAAACATCTATTTTCTACAAATACCATTTCATGTTGAGGGGGTGGCCAAAAAAGTGTTGCTACTTATTACGCTATGTAAAAAAGAGAACTTACTATTGAAGATGACTGGTAAGAAACTTGGTATATTTTATTAGCGTTGTATAGTTGTCTTCTAGGAATCCACGGGTCGATAATCAATATCAAACTGACAGAGAAATAGATAATCGATTCAGGTGGGAGACTAAAGTGACGCAGACACAGCATCCATCTTTGAGAAAGACCAGAACATTGCAAACATGTCGACGACCTTTTGCTCATTTGAAAAGGAAAAAGGAAGCCAAATATGCTCACCAGAGAATACAATCGATACGAACTTTATATATGTGTAAAAGTCCTGAAAAGAGTCTGGACTTAATGCAAGACTTTTAATTTACATCAGAATGTGTGACGTAATTAGACTGACGCTTTCTGTTGGTAACGATTCTAATATACTTTATCATCTGTTTTTACGTCTTTAACCCCATCATTTACATAGGTTTTTACAGTATCTCCAGCATACACACGCATACACACATATTTATAAATGTATCAAACAAAAAGCTAGATAAATCAATATATCACAAAATAAATAACCACACAGTTTTATCAATTCCATTCTTCTCAGACTGGTTCCCATTATGCCACACACATTATATGAAGTGATGACCATCGCAGGGTTACTTCTTGATCTGATAAATACAAAGGCGTTGTCTAAACTACCCTATATATAATCATCAATGCCCTTTCCATTACACACATTTACATGATTCTAACACTGTTGGCTAGTGTTAAGCAAATGTAAGCCACACAAACGCACGCGCACACACACACACACACACACACGCCCCCCACACACTAGCACACACACACACTAGCACACGTAAATATTTATACATAATACCAACGGTTTTTGACTGTATTTTTCGATTGTCAATTTATTCATTTCATTTCGTTATCTGCCTGAAGATTGTTGCTTGCAAAGAATTGATGAAACCAAAGGTCACAGACAAACTTCCATGGCATTAAATATATAAATCTAATATATATATATTCATTTATTATATATATATTCTCCCATAACGGAAACTATCCAAGTTAGATGAACCAGACATGCAGGACACTGCTGGAGAAGCAGGGACGAGCTCATAACTGATGTACTCCTATGGACCTCCACATATGGCCGAGCAAAAGCAGGACGACCAGCTATGAGAGGATAGGGGATGTAGCCCTGAAGACCTGCCAGAGGCGATGAACGATAGAGAGAAGTAGCGAGAGATGGTCAGCGATATCCGTGCTGGCGGCACGGCATGATGATATATATATATATATATATATATATATATATATATATATATATATATATATGTGTGTGTGTGTGTGTGCGTGTGTGTATTATAATAGTTTATAATTTCATAGACTTGTTTTGGTTAACAAGTTTGAAAGAATTTACTATAAACAGAACTATTTACGGTGCAATGAGTCGCGAAATATTATTGGGCCTGAGAGTGCGTCATGACGGGAATGTTAAGCCAGTAAAATCCAACACCTTTCCAAATCCAAACCAGAAGAAGGGAGCCATATTTTTGTCATATGCTCGATAAATTTTATTTCCCTCAGTACCTGACCATTGTTCACTCGTAAAAGTCGAGTAGTGCCAGAATATCTCAACATTTGCGCCTTTTGTAGCTTTATATATATATATATATATATATATATATATCGCAGGGATATATCTTTTGAAAATATGTTTCCGAACTTTATTTGTGGTATTCCTTTTCGTGCTCCATTTAATTACATTAGATCTTTTTCAAGACAATTGAACAATTGTTTGAAAAAATGATTTTAAAAATCTGCGAGAACTAGTAGCTGGCATCTTTTATTAAACTGAATCTCTCTCTCTCTCTGAGCAATTTGGAAAAAAAACAAGTACTTCAGAAGAATGAAAATATAAAAAAGCATTGGTGATATATCTGACATGTTTTCGTTTTCTCAATTTACAGAGAAAAAAAATCTGCATCTATTTTATTTATTTATTATTCATATAATTGCATCGTTCACATTATCACACATTCCGAAAATATGTAGAAAAAATTACTAGCCAACGCTACAGTGATCAATTGATTCACTTGAATGACCCAATGGATACTAATTTTTTTTTTTTTTCTGTAAAATAATGAAAGTGTTAAATTTGTTGGACGATAACTACTATTCATTTTTTTCAAATTCAGTTATAGGCATGTAATAGAACTTTTCTACAGTAGCATATTTTCTCCCAGTTTCAGATTTTCAAATATTCCATCCAATCAATTCTATTTCAGGTTACCATTTCAAAGAATATCATAATATCCAAAAATTTAACGAATAATTCACAGAATCAATGATAGTATCTTTATTTTTTATTATTGAATATAAACGTTTAGTTTACGATCAAAGAAAAAATTAACCATTCTTTAATGTGAGAAGAAAATGTTCTAAATGAAATGAGATTCTTAAAGATATATGGTCAGAACTTCTTAGTTCATAAGAAACTGTTTTACTGGTATATTTTCAAGAATAATTACGCATAATTATTCCTCTTGTTAGGATTACTAAAAGTTGACTACAAACTATGGCTTGAATGATTCTTTGGAATAATCATTCCAGGAAGCAAAATTTGTTCTTTAAGTAAAAAGTCATGATTTAATATTCTTGAATACTGTAATAGATATTGATATCAGAAGCCTAATCAAAATATATAAAGTGGTGAATATTTTAACAATAATATTTATTACCTACCTTAAATATTTTTGTAATGTTTATGGAATACTGACTTTGACAGAGCCTCATGTTCCAGCTTTTTAAATAGGAAGACAGCGATATGTGGGTGTAAGCAACTCAAGGTTGACAACCGGAGTTGGGTCACATTAATTGACACCCGGAAATTCTAGGCGTTGTGAAATCATATATAGAGGCACCAACAACAGTTATGATCAGTTACGCAATCACAGGAAGTCACAGAGACACAGTGTCACGGGAGCCGCCAGCAAGTGCATAGAGATAGACAGTGTCCCCCACCCCGACTGTGAAGCAAAAGAAGTCGTATGTGTGGCCCTGAATTCGACACAACGTGTTTAAGAAGTTATGGGTCAATATAGCAGTCGTACGTCGATCTTCGTCTCCCAGTCTCCGTCTCTCTTTCTCTCCTACACGACTAAAGAAGTTTCGAACCTAAGAAAAAATAAAAAGATTTATGTTTTTATGAACAAGTGCTATGGTAATTCATTCTTTTATTCATAATGTTATGTAACATAAAGATTATGTGCCTGTCTGTCTTTTACCGAAACTAGGTCACCACCTACGTCACAATTCCCCTAGTGATATACACGTTATTCTCAATGATTATCAAAGTATAATTATTTATTCTTAATTAGCATCTAATTTATCAAAGATATCTCTTTTAAAGTCTTGCTGAAGTAGATCTACCTCAAAACATTACATGATATAAATAGGTATTTAACCGACATTTTTCCAAGTAAAGATTTCACTAAAAGTCATTTTATAGTGGGGAGTAATATATGTATGGAGACTGCGTGGCTCTCTCAAAAAGTTGCTTGATTACGTCGGCATTCAACATTTTCTAGTTCCTCAGGTGCCAATAGATAAACTCCAACCTACCAAGCAGGAGTTGACTCGGGTAAAGCATCCTGAGAAGAAGGCAATCAGCTTAATAACACACATCTGGTTGCCCGCAGAAAACAGGCAATGGCCAACCCGTTGTATTGGTATTTAACAGACTTCAAAACTCGCAGAGATTTGACTGAAGTTTATTATAATATGAGAGGCCATGCATAAATCAAGTGCCATGCGAGACCGTCACTAAAATGCTTAGTGCCATCGGCATTCCCCATTTTCGAGCGCCTTTCGAGACAAGCCATACAGTAAACACTGGCAAGAATGCTTTGCCAGGGAGGATGCCCTGGAGACAGACCACTGGGACCAAACTTAATAACACTCATCTAGCGCGAACACCAGATGAATCTCGGAAAACCAAGAAGTACCATCCCGTGGAATTGATATTAATCCGACTCCCCTAAAAAATCAAGATTTGGCACATGGTGATTTTACAGTCGGAAACCACGGACTCATGGAGATTCACGCGTGGCTGTCACATAAAAATCATAATCTCAGTTACATTTTCTGCCTACTCAGGTGCCAGTGGATAAACTCAACTCAGCCACGCAGGTTTTGGCTGGGAGTAAGGTCTTCTGAAACCAGGCGTGCACCCACCTGGCGTTTGCGCCAGGTGACTAGCAATATAACCTGGAGGGCTTGTGTGATTAGTGTGTTTGATATTTATCCAACCTTCTATCCGGTTGAATTTAACACAAGGTCATTTTACTGGGAGAGATATGCACAAATCTGGACTCGTGCGCAGTCATAGCAAGAAGGCTTGATCCTGTCGGTATTCCCCCTTATTTAGGGCTCCGAGGTACTAAACCATTAACTCAACTTTGTAGAGCAGGTATTCCCTAGACGAAGGCCCCTAACTTGGAAGTCAGTGATTAGCATGATAACACTCACCCTGCGTGAACAACATAGACTCCGAAAAATCATTTGCTCGGTGGTCTGGGGCTGTAGAATACGCCGACTGCATCTCTAGAGGGGTAAGTCTCCCAAAATGTGTGTCATGGATATAACACTAAACAATCTGATAGTAAAGTTCCAGTAATGCTGGAGATTTGGGGAATGCGGAGTACCCTACATTGACATTACTCCCAGGTTCACTCTGACCCGGAGTGTTAGCACCTGATAGAGTCCTATCTATTTGTCAAATAGAACTAAACTGTGAACTTTTGGTAAACTGATTTACTGAAAATAGGACTGTTTTGACATTTAAACTGCCTTCTTTTGCTAAACTGGATGTTTTCAAATAGAACTGTTTTGACATTTATCTGTTTGTTAACAAGAACTATACTTATACTAAACTGAATTATTTAAAATCTAATTCGGCATTAAATTACCCAAAAAGGTTGATAGGCCATTAAACTAATCAACCAACCAACCAACCAACCAACAAACGAAAAAGCATAGATTTATGCGTTTGATATTTACCAAACGTTCCACCTTGCCTGATTTGGCACAAGGTCATTTTATAGAAAGTGGACAAACACAAATTAACTCGTTTGACTGTCGCAGAAAATACGCATCATTCTCCATTTTGGGGGCTCCTCAGCCGCCAAGCAATGAACTCAGCCCTGCCAAACAGGTATTGTCTGGGATTTACACACCAACTAGCAGGAACACTAGGTGTATCCCGGAAAACCAGGAATCGATATTTTTTCCTTACCTCCCACGTGGTGGGATCTGACACAATTTTTTTTTTTTATTGAAGCGGTATAGAGGAGGAAGAGGTTGCGCATGAGTCTCGGTGCATGCGCTGCTGGTTATAAGTTCACCAGGCCCGAAGGCCAGGTGTAAGTTGATCAATACATGGCATTGATTTATAAAGTGCAATGTAAATCTTTGATTGTCAATGCTTGTCAATGATTCACGCAGCCAAAAGGCCTAGTTTAATGTGAATCTTTGTTTGTCATTGATTCCACTTAAATGGTATGAATGGCAAGCGTCACTAAGAAAATCAGGGATTGGTTCGTTTCAAAGACTAAAATGTGTGTTATATATCTCTAAGAAATAATAGTTTACATTTTATATTGTGTGGATAATTTGTATACCGGTTTTATCTAAACAGGGTTTAGTATATATTTACAAGGTGTTATTATTTTATAATATTGTTTTATTCTGAAAGTTATTATAGGAAATCCTGTGCATAGTTTTGTACAAAAATCGATTAATATAAAATCAAAATAAGAGGAATATTTGCATATTTGATCTCAGTTTCGATACTCTAGCAGGTTTAATAGCTTATTACATTAAAACTAATCCTTTATCTCTGCTAGTATTAATAATATCTGTAGTTGGAATAATTGGATTATCTATATCTGCATTGAAAAGTTGTCGTATTTTTAATATTATTATTCACTCTTAAAGTTTATTTTCCGAATCCAGTTCTAGCGTATTCTCTATAATGGCAAAGGTATCCATATGCCAATTTTCCTCTTAATGATTTGCGTATTCTTCTAAAAAGAAAACGATGAGATATGGGTTCTTCTTTTGTTTGTTCTTGCTCTTTGTCTTGTACTGTTTCAGAATGGATAATGTCAGTTCAACGAGTGTCATTTTTCAAGCCCTTTGGCAAATTCAGATCTTCCAGTTGCCAACATACAAAATAATATGCTGATGACGTAAGCAATTAATTTGACAACAGAAGCAGTAAAATATGTTTCAATTATAGATTATTTGAAAGGAATAATATCTAGATTTTATGTCTTATTTTAAGCCATAATATTGGCCTAATTCAACGCATTTTGTTTATTTCTCTAATTTTATTGTATCGTTCGATCCACTTCAACGCAAAAATAACATATGTAATTATGAGGACTTTCTTATGATGAAATATACTATTCAAAATTCTAGAATTTATCAGCGGTTAAACATGAACCAACTGAAATTTGAAGAAAAGTGCAACTATCTCACCCTCGATGGAGGCTTTGATTTTTTTTCTGAAAGAACGTTATACATAAAAATGTGTGTATATATATATATATATATATATATATATATATATATATATCGGTGATAAAGAACATTTTTTTAGAAATATTTATATTGTTTTAGATATTTTAAGTTCGTACTATATTCAAAATGTGAACACCATGTAAAATCTCCAATTTTAAAGGGGACACACGTTTATAGAAACAAATACAATTACAATATATATATATATATATATATATATATATATATATATATATATATATATATATATATATTTGTTTAACAAACAAGAAATTTACTATATTCCGTTTTCATTGTAAATTTATTTTGCTTATTCAAGCTGGTCTGATAGAATTCCATCTGATGAACTTGAATAAGTGAAATAAATTTATAATGGAAATGGAATACTATTCTAAATTGTTTGATAAACATCAGGTATATTTTGTATTAAATAGCTGTGCATTGGACACTCACTCTTTTGATATTCACAGTTCTTTTTTACTGTATATATATATATATATATATATATATATATATATACTTTATACATCTATCATCATCATCATCGTGTCGTGCCGGTAGCAAGGATATCCCTGACCCTCTCTTGCCACTTTTCCTTATCATTCATCGCCTCTGGCAGGTCTTCAGGGTTACATCCCGTATCCTCACATAGCTGCTGTATGTAAGTTCGAGGTGGTCGTCCTACTTTTGCTTGGCCATATGCGGGAGTCCATAGGAGTACATCGCTTATGAGCTCGTCCCTGCCTCTCCAGCAGTGACCAGCATGCCTGGTTCGTCTAGCTTTGATAGTTTTCGTGATGGGAGGTAGGTGGCCGTATAGTTGGTGCCTTGTGGGGTGTTGCTGCCAGTACTTGTTCAATATTGCTCGCAACATTCTTGTGTAATTGCCGTCTAGCTTCTTCTCCAGCCGTTTTGTAAGCGTCAAAGTAGTGCATCCATATAGCAGTATCGACACGACTGCTGCCTGGAAGAAACTGCGTTTCATTTTATCGGTCAGGTCTGATTTCCATATGATCGAAAGCCTATCGATAGCTGTCCATGACTTCGTTAGCGGTATGTCGATGTCTTTTTCGGTTGATGAGACGCTCTAGGTAGGTGAATTTATCTACCAGTTTCTGAAAGGTTCCGTCTATCCTAAAATGAATGAATGAATATCGTCTCACTTTTCCTGTACTTAAAAAATACAAATAAAAATGTGTTTATTCCAGTAGATATTTTATATATATTTAGTTGTCGTTTATCAATCATAATTAATGATAGCTTTTATTTGGATTATCATTTATATCATTAATTTAACCTGTTTTTGTGCTTTTTCCTTTTTTATTTTGTTACTCATTGAGTCATCGTATCTGGTTCACAATGTTCTTCAATGTCGAAAAGTAGACAACTCAAGAAAGTTGCGATCAAAATCTTCTAGAAATAATGCAAAAACTTCACAATATTTTTAGTGAACGCTGATATTTATACATGATATCATATTTCTGTGAAGATTTGTTAGAATAATCCATATCGATATAAGGACACACTCAGTGGTTTGTTTCATCGAAGATCTGCTGATCATTTCATGATTAACACTTTAATACACTCACATACTAAAGCCTTCGAAAAAAATATTTATATATATATGAATATATATATATATATATATATGAAAATGTGCTCGATGCATAACTATATAATGTAATAAGATATGTGCATATGCATGCGTGATAGCACGCATTTGTAATAGTATTTGTTTTTTATAAACGAGGGTTGCCTTTAGAATTAGAGATATTACATCGTTTTTACATACGGAATATAGTTCGAACTTAAAAAAGAATATCTAAAACAATATAAATATTTATAAAGATGCTCATCGTCATATAATTTTATTATCTAATTATATTGCAGTCCTGAGGAAACACCCCACAAAACAGCAGCAATATGGCCACCTACCACTCATCACGAAAACTATCCAAGTAAGACGAATCAGATATGCAGGACATTGTTAGAAACGTAAGGACGAACTCATGAGCGATATACTCCCGTGGACCCCTTCACATGGACGAGTAAAATTAGGACGACCAGCTTTAACCTATATACAACAGCTCTGTGTCGATACGATGTAACCTAGAAGACCTATCGGGAGCGATGGATGATAGAGATAGGTGGAGAGAGAGGGTCAGAGAGATCCTTACTGGCAGCGCAACATGATGATGAGGAGGATGATGATGATAGAGTAGTTTGTTTATGGAGTCATTCAGTTTTGCTTTGTTTTTTCTGAGTGTTAATATTCATAACAGAAACACTAGTTTAAATTTTGTATTTTCATATAGCTATAATGCACATGGGAAAAATATGACACTCTTCGAATATGGGTAAACAGTAGGACAGCTTGGGTTATTTCACCATTGTATGGCAACTTAACTAGATGTGAAAGTCTTGATACAAGCCAGAAAAACTCCGCTTAAAATTGACCTTGTTTCAAATTCAGCTCGTGCAGAGGGATTGGATATATATATATATATATATATATATATATATATATATATATATATATGCACACAGACACACGCAGACACACATGCACACACATGCATACAGACACACATGTGTGTGTATAATATATATTATACGGATGCACCACATGGACGCTAACAAAGAGTACTGAGAAAAAGCGTTAGGGTGACTTCACATGAATGCTACGAGCTATATTGAACAAATCTTGGAAGCTACATTCCACAAAACAGCAGCTGACGGCCACCAACTTCCCATCTCTAAAACCATTCAAATAAGACGAACAATACACTGCAGGAGAAGCAAGGATCAACTCATAAGTGACGTTCTCCTATGGTCCCCTTCACACATACGTTCCAGTGTTGGCCGACAAACGAGAACTTACCTACAACAGCTCTGTGTAGACACAGCATGTAGTCTGCAAGACCTGCCGAAAGCAATGGATGATAAAGACAAATGAAGAGAGAGAGAGAGAGAGAGAGAGAGAGAGAGAGAGAGAGCGAGAGAGAGAGAGAGAGTCAGGGAATACGTTTTGCAGCATGACATGATGATGATATTCTTCAATATTCGCCATTTTTGTATCCTTACAGAGTGCGGCAGAAATAAACACCATTTTTAATTGTCGCATGAGTGGTGCTAGTGAACTTAGGCAAATGCTAATGATAACTCACTCTAAATTATGTCATATCAGCTTTTATTTTTAGATATGATCAGTTCTGACCACTCATTGGACGGGTTCGTTTCCTGTTCAAACAATTTTGAAGACTGGTGAATTTTTATTGGCTACTCAAAGAGCTTTTCGGGCTCATTTAATGTAACGTCAGAATGATTCTGTTCCAAATAGAAAATCAATACTGCTCTAGGTTAAAAATATCGGAACAAAGAGTTTGTCGATTAAAGGATAACTACCTGGAAGACATCGAAGTACACGAACTGCAGAAAATGTCCTTTAAGACACTTTCGTAATCTATTAAAACTTCTGCCCATGAATATGTTTTGCTTTAACATTGATTGTAAAAGAAAAAAAGGATTTCATTAAGTAGATGGGGCAGTAGAATACACCGACCGCATCTCTGCATAGGATAAGGCCCCCAGATGAGCGTCCTGGATATAACACTAAACAATCTGATGTTGAGGTTCCATCGATGCTAGAGATTTGGGGAATGCAGAGCACCCTTTCATTGCCATTAATCCCAGGTCCACTCTGTCCCAGCGTGGTAGAACCTGATAGAGCCCCATCTATGGTTTAAATAGAACTAACGGTATACTTATGCTAAACTGAATTGTTTGACTAAACTGAATGACTTGAAACAAAAGTGTTTTTGACAATTGAATTGTACTTACATTTAAACTGCGTTCTTATGCTCAACTGAATTGTTTGAAATGGGACTGTTTTTTGACATGGAAACTGTACTTACACTAAATTGATTTGTTTATTATAGAACGGTTTTGACATTTAGCTGTGTGAACACAATCTGTACTTATACTAAAATGAATTAGCTGAATTAGAACTGCTTAACTAAATTGAATAGGTTGAAATAGAAATGTTTTTCACAATTAAACCATACCTACATACACATTGCGTACTTATCCTAAACTGAATTGTTTTTGATATTGAAACTCTACTTACACTAAACTTAATTGTTTAATATAGAACTGTTTTGACATTTAACTATGTAAATAAAATATGTACACATACTAAACTTAATTGGCAGAATTAGAACTGTTTGACGAAGCTGAATAGCTTGAAATAGAAATGTTCTTCTCAATTAAACTGCGTACTTATCCTAAAATGAATTGTCTGAAATAGAACTGACTATTTGCATAAATTGGATATAGCATTAAATAACCTACAAAGGTTGATATGCCATAAAACCCAAACAACCAACCAAACCAGATGGAACTACTATGACTTCTTGCTTAAGTTTACTTGCAAAACACAGGTGACAGTTTAAAATGTACAAGGTATTTCTGTCACACTCTCTATTAACTGTTTGTATTTTCTTCTTCGATTCTCCTACATTAAGAACCGCAAAGTTCAACAATGTAAGGCTATTATAATCTATGTTTGTTAGATTATATAGAACAGATAACAAAAGAGAAATAAAAACGAATTCAACCACCGATACAGCTTGATTGAGATTACAACTAAGATGCACATACCCGCTCAAGAAAATCTTTCAACTTTTATCTTTAGAAAACTTCACACTATCGACAACTTTTATCAATTACGAGAACAAGAAGAGATACGGTAATGATGTTACGAGAATTCATCAGTTAATCTCAAGTAAATCCAGGACTTAGACGACATCTTATGATAATTAAGTTTACTCAGTAAATTTTGTATCTGCCTTGAGGTGTATTATCACTCTCTCTTCCTCTGTCTCTCTCATCTCTCTCTCTCTCTCTATATATATATATATACCACCATATCCGCACGATCAATATGTGACACAAGGTCAATTTTATGCTGAGTTTTAAAGGGTTTGAATTCAGAGTTTTCCATCTCTTAGATAGGACGCGATTTCAAAGCTAAAGAGTCTTGTCTGCATTGCTTTTTTATTCATCGCTGGAGGGAGAATTTTTGGATTCATACCTTTTCAAAGGGTATTGTGTACTATTTTGACCAGTCGTCTGACACTGAGGTGTAGGACCCCCAACCAGTTCCCATGATATGACACTAAAAAATCAGATATTGAGATTCCAGTAATGCCGGAGCTTTGGGGAATGCGGAGTAGCCCTTCGTTGCCATTGCTCCCAGGTCAACTCTGGCCCGGAGTGGTAGCACTTCATCGGGTCCTATATATGGGTCAAATAACAACAAACTGTGTACTAATGCTAAACTGAATAGTTTGAAATAGAACTGTTTTAATATATTAAACTGATTTGTTTGAAATAGAACTCTTTTAGATATTGAAACTGAAATTGCGCTAAACTTAATTGTTTAAAGTAAAACTGTTTTGAAATTTAACAGTGTGTAAATAAAAAACAACTATACATATACTAAACTGGATTGTTTGAAATAAAACTGTTTATATCTTTAAAAATGGATTTGGCATGATTAATTTACAATAGTTGATCTGCCATAAAACCAAACCAAATGTGAAATGCAAATCCAAATTTTAACAGGTGTCGTCAAGTTCATTTCTTACAACGATAACCATCACACCACAAAAGTCTCCGAAAAAACACTTCATATATATATATATATATATACATATATATAAGATATGAAGTTGAAAGGAATCAGACAGATTTGTTATAAAAAGAAGAAGGAAAAGAAACGGAAAGAAAAATAAATATAAATGGATGAGAAAACTTTAATAATATTATTCCATATTCACCGCGTTTCGACCTGTAACAGAAATGTTCCAAGATATGAAATTATGGAAATTGAATGTGAAAGGTATATCTAGAGAAAATATTTTATATTCAAAATTCCCAACCTGAGGATGACCTAAAATATTTTTCATGATTTCATATCCCGGATATACCTTCCTCCTTAGATTTTCATGATTTCATATCTTGGAACGTTTTTATTACAGGTCGAAACTCGTTGGTTAACATAGACTAATATTATTAAAATTTTCTCATTCATTTATATCTATTTTTCGTTCTGTTACTTTTTCACACACACACACACACACACACACACACACACACACACACACACACACACACACACACACACACATATATATGTATATATATATAGCACAGTTGTGATATCTATAAAAAAAGAGTGCTGAATAGAGAATATGTATCTAGGTTAACATAACAGAGATAATCTATGCCTATCTAACTAATATACATATACTCAATCACCGATAATGAGCTCTATTTATTCATGCAAATTGCACGATATATATATATATATATATATGTGTGTGTGTGTGTGTGTGGTGTATAAGAAAGAAATTGCATCTACATGTGGCAGAATGCATATTATATACACATTCATACATATGTACATGTATACATACATACATAGACACACGCATAAACGTTCACCGTACCGGTTATCCCCGACGGAAATGGAATCGGTGACTCGATTTCAAATCTTGGATGGGAATATTTGAATTTCGCTTCACGCTGTCGCCCTGGAGGTAAGCATTAGTCTCTCTGTCCTCCCCACCAACACGCTAGGATTAAATAGTAGGGTCGGCTACCTCCTTTACTATTTGTAAGATAACTGATTTTGGAAAAGGAAATCCATATATTCAGTCAAACTGTACTTTGCTTTAAAAAACTGATTATGTGTCATATCATGTCCGTGTTAGAGAGATTGGATAAATACATATATACCTTTTTTAGTCAGTACTAATCACACTTTTAGATTATTATTTTCGTGCTTGTTCTTAGTTTATTTCAGGTTTTGTCTACTGTGCAGCAAACAAGCGTCAGTTAGGCACAGTATGTGATACAAACAGCACCATAACCCAATTCGCTCCCCCGGAAATGCAGAAACGACATCCTGTACAGCATGACATTAACCTGGAACTTCCACAAAGATTTCAGAGTATTTGGTGTTAAAAGTACAGTTCAGAAGATTCAAAAAGATTTGGATGAGTCAAGTAGTTATAAGGAGGATACAGATGTTCGGAAACCTCTCTCTGATGGTTCTCATTTAAAAAAAAAATACCCGAATTTCTTCGTTAGACCCAAATCATAATCCATTACTATCCTAGTCAGTAAATCAGGTCCATATCCAGGGAGTGTCTGTTTTTTTATGAAGTTGATAATGCATGAGGAAATTCCATATTTCTCATATGAGATGAGAAAGGGTAAACTTTTATCACAGATCATGAAAGTCAAGTGGAAAGTATTTGAAAAAAACTTAAGTATCCCCTCAACCGAAAATGCTTGGTTTTTCTTGAATGAGAACATTTTAATGCAGGATCAGATGGTGAACTCAAAAAACAAAAGGTGGCTTGCTCTGTCCACTCAAGATGTACTGATTGAGATGAAAACCAAACAACCGGTCCAAATCAGTGTTTGGAGTGGTCACTAGCGATGGTGACATTATGCCTCCGTTCATCTTTCCACATAGATTCAGACTAAACACCCAAAGCCTGGAGGAGATTTGTGATGACCTTGATTTAGAGAGTGGCTGTTATAGAACCATAGGTCTGGCAACAGGAGAACTCAGGCTTTGAATAGATTTAATCTGTAGTATATCAAGCTGCTTTCTTTAGATGATAAATCGGATAAAGTGAGATAGCTGTTCTATTTTCATTTTTGCATATTTTAGATGTCAATTCACGTTATTTTAATTTCAGCTTTCTGAAAACATTAAGTTATTTTCCAATATTTTTTATCACTTACTCTTTTTCAGGTGGTTCGGAGTACTGAGGAACGAACAATGAACAATGAGAAATAAATAAACCAGTAATTTTTTCGTCAGGTTAGGGATAAATCCGTAACAAGCACATGAAATTATTAAGTAAGTGAGTGGAAATAAGATCATGTTAAACACACAGGTTTTTGTGTGACACGAGAGATTTTAAGAGGAGTTCAAGGTGGCGAAAGATTACTCTCGCAGTGGAAGATCTTAAACCAAGACAGAGGCTAACTTTAAATGGTTAAAGCAGGTGATGTGAGGCAATCATCGGTTGACTGTTCCAATCACCGTAAGTCAGCTGAGTATGTGGCAGTTCCTGGCCCCGAGAGGAGCATCACCCTACTGAAACAACTTCACTATTAACCTTATCTTGTTCTGTATGACTTTTTCCATTTCTCCCAAACTCAAAAGCATCATCAAACGGATTCCTTCTGAAGGTGTGGAGGTCATCAAGAGAGCAGTACCGAAAGATTAGAGAGTTATCCCCATATATACTTGGAAAAGAAGACGTCTCAAAGAAATGGCACAAATACAAAACTCTCACTTGATCGTCTTTATATGTTCAATAACTGATAAGTATGCCAGAATTTCTTCACCAGGTAGTTCAGTCTCAATTTCAGCCGGAATCCTTGTTAGTGAAAAATACTGAACTCACAAACCATAAGTGTCAAAAGCAAAACACATCTCATAAGAGCTAAGTAACAGGTTGGTCACTTTGGGTTATCATAAATAACCCCAAAATCTTTGGTCATCAACTTAAATACCTAAGCAGATACATCTGTACTTTTGCATAAACGAAACTTCTTTCGTTAAAAACTTAGTTTTTAACGAAAAGAGTTTCGTTTATGCAAAAGTAGAAGAAACAAATCTTGCATGTTTCGCTTGTTGTTTTTATATTTTCGTTGCTATAGTAATACATACAAGCACGTTGTAATTTTCTAACTAAAACTATGTAGTTTGGTTTATTCTTTACAACATTTTTGCCTTGTTGATCAACATTTTATCACATACAGCTTAATATAAGCGCTACAAATAAAACAGAGTACTCTAGGCTTGAACAATTGCCTATTATCCGATTTTTGGTGACTAAAAAGTCCAATTAGGTGAAATTTATAGAAGAATGTATGGTGTGTTGAGATAAGCATGTTTTAGTCCAAAATGTTTTCAGATGGGCTAAAGTTTCAGTTTGCCAGAATGAGTTTGAGTCGGAAAGAGTCTCTGATAAAGATGTTTTGTACACTGCGGTCAGTAATGCAAGCCATGCTGAAAGCCGTCTGGAATATGAAAATACCTATCACTATTAATTTCTCTGAATAAGGTACAACTATAAACAAAGTTTCCAACTGGCAAATCCTTAGACAAAAAAATGTAAGCTTTTTATGTAAACTGATATAATTTAAAAAGGCCTTAAAATTAGAACAAACACTGCATAGCTAGCTTAAATAACACGCCAAAAAACAAAAAAACAAAAAAACAGGATTAAGCTAAAAACTTAAAAACGCATCAGTCATGTTTGTTAAAAAATAATGTGCACAACATTTTTATTTACTTTGTGATGAAGTACATGTGTTAACAATTTTCCCATGTAAATATTATCTTCTGCTGTAAATACAACTTTTATTATTGTGATCGTATTTTAAATACTTTTCATTTTCATTTGTTTTTCTATTTTGAATTTTTATGTATTTCCTTTCTTTATTTCAGATAGATTTTTAAGAAAAATATAATTCATTTCTCATTTCTTTACCATGATGTAGATGAAATTGCTGAGTGATGTAATGTCGGACGTGATGACGTTCGCTAGACTGAATTTTAGGGTAGACAATGGCATAAAGGCGAAATGACGTAAATCAAAGAGTTACACAAACCCTTTTTATATATCTCTTTCAGTCCTTATCTTTCCCTTTCTCTCTCTTTCTTTTCCCTTATATATATATATATATATATATATATAAAGAAGTATATATATATATATATATGATTCTCTTAATACCCTGTCCGGTGGCAAAAGCTGTTTGGTAGCGCCAGGGGCGGCAGTACCACCTTGAGCTACCGAAACTGTTTTATCACCCCTGGATGGCGGCTGATGAGGACATGGTATCGCACGTGCTTTCACACGTTGTATGATGAAAAATAAAGAAGTACTACTGTGAATCATCTCATGCTACAGCCCTACCAATGTTAGTGAAGAAACTGAACTAGTCATTTTCTACGATGAGTTATCCTCATTAGTGCGTAGCATCCCGAAACACAACAGGTTAGTCATTGGTTGAGACATGAATGCCCAAATCGGGAGAAACAGAAACAACAAATACAGCCTCCACAACACGTCAAATAGGAATGGGCAACATCTAACAGATTTCATGATAGAAAATAGATTAACATGCCTCAATACAAACTACCAAAAAAGAGAGGGCAAACTATGGACATACACGTACGCGAACAATAGTAAAGCTCAGATAGACTACGTCCTTATAATCAAGAAATGGAAAAATAATGCAATGAATAGCGAGGCATACTCTTCTTTCGAAGGTGTTTCCACCGATCACCGAATAGTCACGGCGAAAATACAGCTAAGCCTACGAAAAAACGCCAAACGAACAGCGACCACCAAACTCTATGATTGGGCCCTTTTGAACAACAGAGATATAAGAGATAAATACGTATGAGAATTAGGAAACAGATTCGAAACACTACAAGAGAAGACGGAAAAAAGTACACCAAATGACGAATATGAAAATTTCGTCAATGCACACCTTGAGGCAGCAGCAAGATGTATTCCAACAAAACTCAAAACTAAATATAAAGTCCCATGGGAAACTTTAGCGGTGAGAGAAAAACGTGCACTAGTGAAAACAGCCTCCAAAAACTATCGAAAAAACCCAACAAACACAAATGCCCGAAAACTAAAAAAGGCACAATACCAATTAGCAGGCATATATATAAAAGAACAGACAGAATACATTCAAAATCAGATAGATAGGATTAGAGACTCGGTGGAAGATAGACAATCTAGGATAGCTTGGCAAACAATAAACGAAGTAAGTAAAAGAAAGAGCACAGCCAAAGTAAAACTGAAAGCTGCAAACCAACAAGAAAGAATAAAACTGTGGAAACAGCACTTCGAAAACTTACTTGGAAACCCGCCAAAAATAACGCATGAACCAATCACCAGAATAATTAGCAAACAATTAGACATTAAACTAGGACCGTTCACTCAAGAAGAACTCGACTCGTTTCTCAGAAAAATTAAAAATAGGAAAGCTGCAGGGCTGGACGAGATTCCTCCAGAAGTATGGAAGACCAGACAATTCGATGACATACTACTCCGACACTGCAACGCAGTATATAATCAAAATCCGATAGATAGATGGATGAAGGGATGCATCCTCCCGTTCCCTAAAAAGGGTGACCTCGGATTAGCCAAAAACTACCGAGGCATAACACTTACATCCATAGCAGCCAAAATCTACAATGCCCTACTACGAAACCGCATAGAACCCAAAATCGACAACATACTTAGGAAAAACCAAAATGGCTTCCGAAGAAATAGATCCAGGAGCTCACAAATATTAACCATTCGTAGAATCCATGAAGGTGTACGGGCAAAAAACCTACAAGCGACATTAATATTTGGCGATTTTACCTAGGCCTTCGATTCCATTCACAGAGGAAAGATGGAACAAATCCTACTAGCGTACGGCATACCTAAAGAAACCGTAGCAGCAATAACGATTCTCTATAGAAACACCAAAGTAAAAGTACGATCACCAGATGGAGACAGAGAATACTTCGACATTGTAGCCGGAGTACAACAAGGGGACACGCTAGCTCTATACCTCTTTATCATTTGTCTAGACTACGTACTTAGAACATCGATTGACAAAATCAGAGAGAACGGCTTCGAGCTGACAAAGAAAAGAAACAGAAGGTACCCCGCAAAAACAATTACCGATTCCGACTACGCCGATGATATAGCGATACTGGAAAATACACCCGAATAAGCCGAAACACTACTGCAAAGTTTGGAACGAGCAGCCGCAGGCATAGGCCTCTATGTTAATGCACACAACACGGAATATATGTGCTATAATCAAACGGGTGACATCTCCACTCTAGACGGAACCCCTCTTAAACTAGTAGAAAAATTAACTTACCTAGGAAGCAGCGTCTCATCAACCGAAAAGGACATCGACACGAGGTTAACGAAAGCATGGACAGCTATCAATAGGCTTTCGATTATATGGAAATCAGACCTAACCGATAAAATGAAACGCAGTTTCTTCCAGGCAGCGGTCGCATCGATACTGCTATATGGATGCACTACATGGACTCTAACAAAACGGCTGGAGAATAAGCTAGACGGCAATTACACAAGAATGCTGCGTGCAATCTTGAACAAGTCCTGGCGGCAACACCCCACAAGACACCAACTGTACGGCCACCTGCCTCCTATCACGAAAACTATTCAAGTTAGACGAATCAGACATGCAGGACACTGGTGGAGAAGCAGGGACGAACTCATAAGTGATGTATTCTTATGGACCCCACACATGGCCGTGCAAAACCAGGACGACAAGCACGAACATACATTCAGCAACTATGTGAGGATACGGGATGTTGTCCAGAAGACCTGCCTGAGACAATGAACGATAGGAAAAGTGGTGAGAGAGGGTCAGGGATATCTGTGCTACCTTTACGACATGATGAAGATTAAGACTACTGTGAATACTCTTGAATACGGGATATTTATGAACCAAAACATCAAGCACATACAAACGATTATTGGTGTGAATATTACTAAAAGGAATCATTAGATTTGAATGTATAAAGATATAAAATAACCGCTTCTTATTAACACTAGTTAAAACTTATATAGATTACCTATCTCATATATATATATATATATATATATAATGAAAATAATGCCTACATGGCCATTTAGGAATTATTCTTGTAATATGAGCTCTATTTCATGTATTGAGCACTTTATTTCGTTTTAGCGTTGGTAATTCTGTTGGTGTTTTTTTTTTCTTTTGACTAGACATACATTCTGGTTGATTTTGTTCAAGTAGCTAGTGTGTTTTTCGTCTTTTCATTTCTTACTGAATTTTTTTTTCTCACCAACAGAAGTAGAGATTAGATATGATAATTTGTATATATATGTACATATATATATAGTTAAACTATATATATATATATATATATATATATATATATATATAGTTAAACTATATATATATATATATTTATATATAATTAAGTAGTCTAACTTTTCTTCACATACAAACATTCACACAACTTTTCAGAAAATTTATATTGATTCAGATATAAAATTATCTTCTCAATTGCAACATAGAAACAGCCGTGGAAACAAATAAATATTTGATTTATGTGGATACAAATTTATTCTTTGAGTATGTGTGCATGCACCTGTGTGTGTGTGTGTGTATTATTAGTCCAACCCACCAATGTATTAACTGAATTTTTTATAATCAAATATATAAGTTCACCAACTCCCCTGTCTAAGTAGAATGCGACAAAAGACAGGTTTGAATTCAGGCTTTCCTATCTCCAAGGCCGGCTGCCATACCAAGGTTAAAGAGCCTAGTCTACCCAACTTATAACTGGAGGGTGAATTGTCCGATTCAATCAATTCACAAGCGCTCAAATCTGAACTTGGGTCACTGCGTTTCACTTATAATCATACTAGAAGTTCTGTTCCTTAGGGGAAATTTAATAAGAGTATATATGCCTGTACATGTAACAAGATCAGAGAATAATACGGCTTGTAATATTATTCTTGCTCACTGACCTTTAGGCTATCCCAACAAGGTCCGCTAAATTTCAGTAATTTTCTGTGCCGTCAGAGTCAGTGTTTTGAGAAGTTTAGGAGAAAAATCAGTTTAAGAATCAGTTTTAGGGCCAAAGATTTTGTTTTAGTGATATTGAACGATCTTTATATTTGTTTTGAATTGAAAATCAATAAAATACCATTAGCAATGGCCATAAAGTGAGATATATAATACTCAAAGAGGAGAGCAACACATTGTAGGACTATCACCCATTCCCAGTTCATAATTATACTTTTCTTTGCCACGAATATTTCTTCTTAAAAACAGTTAACTTGCATGGCTCCTAATTTTTTTTCTCCATTATCAAAAAACACAGATTATCGGTACTCGTTCATTAAATCATGTGAACATTGCATTTAAAAATACATTATTATCGGCTTGGTTTGTTGGTTGGTACTATTTACCAAACCCTCCGCTCGGGCAGGATATGACACAAGGTCAATTTTTAAGCGGAGTTTAGCAGGTTTGAATTCAGAGTTTTTCCTTCTCCTAGACTAGTTGCCTAACCATGGCTGAAGAACCTAGTCTGTCCTACTATTTACCCATAGCTGGAGGGAGAATTATTGGATTCATACCTTTCCTATGTGAAATGCAATCAGTCTCGTCCAGGATTTGAACTCGTATCGCCGTGTTCATTTCCTACGGCGATAACGACTACACCACGGGCACCTCCCGTAGTTTGTTGGTTGGTAGTAAAGTTGGTGACTGTAGTCGAGGGCAAGCCGAAGGCTTCCTTTTCAGTAGCTACAACACCGACGTGTAGAGGAGGGCGCTGCTCCTTTCCCTGGATTGCTCCACTTTACCCTTGATACGTACATTATAATGCTGAGAGTTAAGCAAGGCGGTCTCAAGAATCATTTCTACAGTCTTTGGTATGACTCGACCAGGCATTGAATCTAGGTCTTCCGGGCGATTTGCAAACACCCTACGTACAAGGCCAATGAGCCGGACATTGGCATAATGGTAAGGGTGTTCGCCGATGGCCCGGAAGACCTGGATTTAATCCCAGGTCGATCATACCAAAGACTCTAGAAATGTTACGTGTTGCCTCCATGCTTAACACTCAGGATTATAAGGTACGGAACAAGGGTAAAGTGGGTCAATCCTGGGAAAGGAGTAGCGCCCTCCCCTAAATCTTGGTGTAGTAGCTATCGAAAAGGTAGCACTCGGGTCACCCTCAAATATGGTTGCCAACCTTTTTTACTTTTTGTTGGTTGATTGGGTTTTATGGCATATCAACCTTTGTATGTTATTTAATGTTAAATCCATTTTATACAAATAATCAGTTCTATTTCAAACAATCCAGTTTAGTATACAAAAAATTCATTTCAAACAATTCATTTTTGTATAAATACGCAGTTTCCATGTAAATACACAGTTATATTGTCAAAAAACATTTCTATTTCAAGTTATTCAGTTTAGTCAAAATATTCTAATTCAAACAATTCAGTTTAACATTAGTACGCAGTTTAAATATCAAAAAGTTCTATTTCAAGTAATTCAGATTAGCACAAGTACGCTGTATAGTTCTATTTGACCCATTAATAAAACCCTATTAGGTGCTACCACTCCGGGTGAGAGTAACCCTGGGAACTAGGGCAATGAAGGGGTACCATGCATTGCTCAAAGCCCCAGCATTACTGTAACCTCACCATTGGATTGTTAAATATCAAATCTAGGACACTCGTTGTGAGGGGTTTTCCTCCTCTGCAAAGCATCAGTCAGTGTATCGTACAGCTCCCACACACCGACTGATAAAGGTCTGGTTTGGTTTGGTTCAGTTTATTTGTCTAAAGGCATATCAACCTACGTCAAATATAAATATATTCAGATAGATAGAAAGATAGATATACATAAATGTATACGACAATATATATATATATATATATATATATATATATATATATATACAAATCCGTACATATATAGATATACATGTATATATATATATATATATATATATATATATATATATGAGGATCATTAAATAAGTTTCCAGCCTTTTTTCACATGGGCAATTTTATTGATAGTACACACATGAAACTTTAGTCCCCTTCGAAATAATCTCCTCGGGCTGCAATTCATTTGTTGTACCGTTCCAACAATTTCTGCAAGGCCCCATGGAAGTCTTCTTGTATGAGCGTGTCCATGACCTTCGTCACAGCCTCTTTAAACCTCTTCAATTGTCTCATAACGACAGCCTCTGAGCTTAAGGAATGACCAAAAGTCACAGGGAGCAAGGTCTGGACTATAGGAGGGTGACAAACTGTCTTGATGCCCATCTTGGTCAAATAGTCTGTGACAAGGATGGAGTTGTGGACTGGTGTATTGTCCTGGTGGAAATGCCACTGATCCGATTTGAAGAGTACTGGCCTCTTCCGACGGAATCTCTTCATGAACTCCTTTAAAACCTCAACAGAGTGACCCTAACCCTAATCCTTTGGTCAATCAACTCTGGTGTATTGATACCCTTACTCATCCCACACGTCTCATCATCCCTCACAGACTCCCTGTCTTCCTTGAATCTCTTATGCCACTCAAAAACTGATGCACGATTCATGCGAGGATGTCGAAAAGCAGTCTGAAGCATTCCATCTGGAAACTTATTGAATGTTCCTTATATATATATATATATATATAAGGAACATTCAATAAGTTTCCAAATTTTTTTGTACAGGCATTTAAATTTGTCGTAGACTCTTGAAAATTGCTATACATCTTATGAGATGACTGACCAATTTTTATGAATTCAGGTTCAAATGAACAGATACACCAGGAATTGGAATACACCTTACTAAAACCTGTTTGTCACCGCTGGTTAATTTCAAAAATGTAATCTGGACGTGAGGACACTTTAGAAGAAAATGTGCAATATAATTCTGTTTTAAACTTGAAAAAAAATGCCATAGCAACGTATGAAATGCTTCAGACTGCTTATATATATATATATATATATATACAAAAGTTGATATGCCATTAAACAAGGAAACCAAACCATATATATATATATATATATATATACCTTAAAATATTTACTTGTATAGGAATGTGGCGTAGTGATTTTGGTGTATCAAAGAAAGTTGGCGGAAACGAACTGGCGACGATGAGATTATGTGTTTATATCAGGAAAAGATAAATCAGAGAGGTGATTACCAAAAAAATCCAAAATTACTGTTTTGACTTCCCTCTGGAACCGTATCAAAAACAGGAAAACTTAAACTATATTTTCTTGCCAAGCAAAGAATTTTATTCTTCTTTGACAAATCACTGCCCATTCCCAGTGTGGTTGAGGTGAGGTTTTACTATTCAACGAATGAATGTTGTGACTTCTTGATTATCTTGTAAGCAAGGGACGTTTTGAAAAATCAAAAATCTTGTGTCTGATCATCTCTTAGTATAAGGGACCATTTCTTGTGGTTTCCTTTTTGTTGACATTTTGAACAGCTTGAAAACTGGTCGCTGGTGGATAAGGGCGGTCACCAAATTTCAGCTAGTGATATAGTTTTTTTCGTTTGAAAAAAATAACTCCGAAAGCCAAGTTTAAATTCTCGACGATTGTTACAGAACAGATTACAGAGATCTCTTATTACCATATACTGTAACATTCAAATTAAGTCCTGAGCAGTTAAAAGCGTGGAAAAACACTGCAGGTCAATCAGTATGACTGAAAACTACTGAACTCGATTCTAATATGTGATCATGGATCTCAAATGAGGTTTTCGATCAGGAGACCAACACACTTGAGAAAAATAAAAATAAGTTAATCTGTTAGTTAGAAACGGTTCGAGCGATCGAATACTTTGTTATTCTTTATACCGAGAGAGAAAAAACGTAGAACATCGGGTTATGACGACAGTAAACAATGAATAAGAACAAAGATGATGTCGAGGCAAATGACAAGAAAAATGAAGCCAAGTGTGGAAATGAGCGCTAGTCAATCAATGGAGTAAGAGCTACAAATGCAACATGAGGCTTTTTGCGTTTTATTGAACGCTATTGTTATAGGGAAAGGCATGAATCCATCAGTTTTGGGCAAATAGTCGGCTAAACATGGCTCTCTTACCTTCATAATAATAAGATATTAGGGTGAATTGAAACGTAACCAGCTGCGTCAAGGATTTGAACTCGTTTCGTCGAGTACCTTTTTAACAATGAAAACTATTAGTAGGTACTTTTTAGCTACAACTTTCCCAGAATAAGAAATCGTTATTCGCTATCGATCCTTTGGGTTTTCATGGCTATCTTCAAGTTAATCGTATTAACCGCAATCTTTCCGATGTACAGTAATTTAACACATTCTTACTTATCGAAGACTACTGAACCCAGTCTTGAATCTTCCTCTTATCTCGGTAAATCCTATGTTACAGTTTCTCGATGACTAACTGAGAATCTTTTCTCACATCTCTAATCGGAATGGATTTTTCTGAGAGGAATACACCTCGACTATTTACATGCTGTAGCAAAACACGCTTTACAGTGACATTCCTTTCTTTGTGACTATTAGAGACAAGATAATTTAAATGACAGTTAGCGTACGATTACAGATATATGAACATGAAACATGATGTCATGCAAAATGTTATCTGGGAAAACAAATCTCTGATTTTACTGGAACCATAATTCATTGAAGATTTATAAAACAATGCTCCCAAGCAAGTATTTTTTTTAATTGTATATTTATTTCTATTTTCCCAAATGTTATAGTTTTGTATACATGTTTCACTGAAATTAATACATATCTACAATAGTTGTTCCGAATGTAAAGCCTTCGATATATTCCACAGAAACTACAATCAATGGAGGTGGACACAAGAACACAGTTGTATAGGGCAATTTTACTGCAAGAAAACTCTCTTTCACTACGTAGTCTCCACCATTGGCTATAAATTTTCTCTAGAAATCAAAAAAAGATTCGCATACTTCGCTTTTGTTAAATTCTGCTCAAGCGAAAACAAGCCGCTTTTTTTTACAGCAGTGGAAATGAAGTCATTCTTTAGAAGATGTTGTTCATCTTCTGTTAGCTCAGTTCATGTAGATGAGTTGATTGATGTACTCTACAACAGTAGTATTGAATATGAATTGTTTCTTGCATTACTGTCGTTATACATAAAACACATTACCCACTGCCTAACTGTGCTCAAAATGGAAAATACATAATAATATCAGTTTGAACTGTAAGATATTTAACAAGGAATAATAAAATATTGATATCTTTTGTTTAGAAGATAACATTTATAAAATTGGTTTCAGGTATACTTAACATTGTAACCACTTCTGAGAAAATTAACCCGGCGGACCAAGTTCAAATCTTAGGGAAGTCTGCTTGCGTTTCGCTTTTCACCAATGCCCTTGTGTAAAGCATGAATTGATCTCATCAATTTCAGCTATGGGTAAATTGTAATTTTTTTGTTTTTTGTTTTAATGGTATATACTCCTACTTGGGTTATTCAATGCCAAGGCCATGGCTCGGAGCATGAGGGGGTTCATAATTAACCCAAGGGTAATAGTCTAAACGTAATAGCGCGACTGGAATATGAACTTGCTTTCCATAATGTTGCAGCACGTTAGTGACTATGCCCCGGGTGCTATCCTCGGGTAGATAGTAGGACAAACAGAACTATAAAGCATTATTATGGCTTCCGTTCTAAGAGAAAGAAAACTCTGAATTTTAAATCAAATGGTTAGAGGCTATCCCTATTTACCAACCCCACCACTCGGGCAGGATATAACACAAGGTCAATTATTAAGCGGAGTTTAACAGGTTTAAATTCAGAGTTTTCCTTCTCCTAGACTAGTTGCCTCACTAAGCTGAAGAGCCAAGTCTGCACTACTATTTACCCATAGCTGGAGCAAGAATAATTGGATTCATAAATTTCCCAAGTGTATTAGTGCTATGTGAAATGCGATCAGCCTCGTCAAGGATTTGAACACGTATCGCCGTATACATTTTCTACGACGATAACCATTACACCACGAGCACCTCCAATGGTTAGAGGCTATCAATCATTTGGAAAAAAAAGAACGTCTTCTTTTGCGTAACGGTTATCACCGAGAATGAAACCAAGTTCAAATCCTTGTCAAGGTTGCTTGAGTTTATTTCTGACTATTGTTCTTCGGAAAGACATCATCTCTTCTCCATCTTAATTATGTGTAAAATAGTACGGTAAACTGAGTTCGTTATCCTTAGTATGAAACTAGACTAAGAGAAAAAAGACTTCAAACCTGCTGTACTCCGCTCAAAAATTGACCTTCTATTACATTCTGCTCGTGACGGAGAGATTGGGTTAATATACTGTTGCTACAATACCTCGGTACAATAAGAGACAGACGTGGCTGCTCCAGTTGGTTTCTCGCCGAGAGACGATTCATTTGGTACTGTTAACTCTATACTTTAAAGAATAAATCTTTTTTGTCGTTTTAATTTCGGATGTCATATTTTTCGAACGGAGGCGTCACGTGAACACCCCGTCTATTCACCATGAGCGCTGGTGAGAGAGAGAGAGAGTGGGGAGAGAATCCTAATTTCGACTCCATATTACATCACCTCACTAGACATTTCCTTCTACTCATGGACGTATCCTTCAAGTCCTTGATATGACACTTCGTGCAACTGCATAGATCATCTTGAACACATGTCAAATTTGAGATAGACCATTTTTTCCGATGTACTGTGAGCTTGCACTCTATGAACTTCATTCCTCAGAGCCCAGGTCGGCCTTCTGGTACCAAGTTTGACAATGGCCCTTAACTCCCACCGCTCCTCTCAGAACATAGGTTATATAACACTATAGTCCTATGATTTCAGTTGGGCGAGACATATTTACATTTGCACTGTAACAGTCAAAATTCAAGAACTGATGTATAATCTAGAATCGGTATTTGATTTGATGAATATCATATGAATAAAAACCTATTTTTTCAGAAAAGCTTATATATTGTGTCTGTCTCTCAGTAAATTTTATTTCGTCAGCTACTTAACACGTTCCGTAAAAAAGTGATGTAGTTTAGAGCTTATATGTCTTCGCCGTTGATCTACGAGCAATCAAACATTGCCAATACTCACTCGTGTATATGATGAAGAGGGCTGGGAATCGTATATGATTTAGAATCTCAAAAATCTTCTAGGGATTTTAATTATTAGATAATATGTAAAGGAATTATTTGATCAGCTACGGTTGAATCGTTGGATAGATATTAGAAAAAGAATTACTAAGTACATGGTAGTAGCACGAATTGATAAGCAAACAGCCTCGTCAAGGATTTGAACTCATTTCGTCAATTCTTTTTCCTGGAATGATAATGATTATGTGTTGGGGATAAAGTGAATACCAGTTACAACCCCATAAAATCTTGGACGGTCTCGGATAGCTCCTATCATTAGATAATACATTACGTTGTTTTGAAAACATGGCAGATTTTATACGCATTGGGTAATAAAATCTAGTAATTTTTCACAATTCCTCATTAATGTAAAACAATCATGATTAAATTGTTTGGAGTTGTGACTCTTACATTAGAAAAGAAAGCAAAGCAGATTTATAATGTATGATGATCCCACAACAAATAAAATGTGTGTCTTCATACAATAAAATCAATCATTTGAAACAGAATATGGCAATAAATATCAAGTAGAGCTTAATCATAAAAGAAATTGCTCTCTTCAAATGCTTCATCCACAAGCAAAACAACCTACTTCGAGAAGAAACTCGAAGCAGATGTTCACTGCTATCTTTTTTTTTTTAGTCTTATGATTTCATTTCAAGCGATATATTATTAAGGTTATTTGGAGGCCATATAGAACGAGTGAATCTAATCAATAAACGACTGGTCTAATTATCCGAATCAGAGATTTTACAGTTGTAAAAATGTCAGCCTTAACAATTTGATCTAATTTAATCCGTTGTTTTTTTTTCTTCGGATGATTCGTTGATTGTCACCAGGGACACAAGCAATGCATTATCTAGTTAGATGCCACACCTATGCAAGAAACGCTATGAAGTCTATTTGTCTCAGCAACGTATTCGGTATAGTATCTTGAGAAATTTTGGCGCTGTTGTCACCTTTGCTAGGAGGATAAATTTAAATAAACATACATCTGTTTAGCTTTGGTACATGACTAATTTTGGAAAATTAAGCTTTATTGTTCAACTATCCGAAACTGTCTTGAATTTTATTAATGTTTATCTGCTTTCATGACGGAAATATTTTTCGAGTTTTTATTAGAAACTAACGGCGGGGCATAGAAAGCACTGACTGTATCTGAAACAGAGGATTAACCCCTAAAATGTGGTCTGAGAATTACATTGAGTTGATTCTGCTGGCTAAGCACTTGTTCTAGAGATACGTCAGTGCCATTTATCCCAGGTTCACTCTGAAAAGGAATTCGAGTACCTGTTATGCTTACATCTCTGGGTCAGATAGATCCCTATGAAAATTATTCGTATTCAATAGGAATACTTGTTAAAATATAACTGTAAATGATTTGTATTAAGAATAATTACTTGAAGCTATAATTGTTTAGAAAGGATTATGATTAGTTACTGAAATCATGACCGTGAACAAAAAATTACTTTCTTGAAACGATACAATTATTAGTATTAGTTTGGAAAACAAGAAACCATACAACTGGGTTTAAATTAGTTTTATTTTATAGGAATACTTTATATTATTCAGCAGTTGGAAAAAAAACCTCTTAAGAATTAACTACAAAAAATGTTAATGAAAGTGATTCCTTAAACTCAAGGCACAAAATAAGATTAGACGGGTTGGAACGCCATTTGAAGAATAACACAATTAACTTATCGTTATTTAAGAAAAGAGCATCTAAGAAAACATAAGTATCTGTTACAATGATAAATAATATTCATGAAATATTGACGGTATTTAAAAACATCACAAGAATCTTTTACAGCTATCTTGTAGATAGCTATTTCTCTGTAAGTTTTTTAAATAGTAAATAAAGGAGTTCCCAAAGAGTCATGATTTTATTAAATATATACATGAATAAATATTGGCATATGTTTATTTGCATCCTTTCACAGGAAGCTAGATAACCTCATGAATTTCAAATGATATAGAATTAACGAAGAAAAAAGTTTTTTTGTTTTTTTTTTACGATTTAAGCTTTAAGCAATATAACTGGGTTATTAACTTGTTCAGAAAATACGAAATATATTGATTATCCCTAGAATGAAATCGGAGAAATTTCTAAACGGAATAATGATCAATATTCAAAACTCCGATAAACAGAAATGAAATTAGATTGTTTTTGATAGTCCTGTCAAAGCAATTATCAAATATAACCAGAACAATTTCAAAAATTCTGCATCAGTTCTTAATTGAGCAACGTAGTGAAGAATTCAGACCATGCTTCGAGCAACAACACCCCTTGGTATGTCGCCAATAACCTGTGGCTGTATCGAACAATTGCCAAAAGTTTCATAAGACCAAGCTGAAAGTCAGTCAAGATGGACGGACCTACTACAGTTTAAAAAAACTATTAAAACTCTTCCATTCAATATTATTTGATATATTACATTTATAGAATATACTGTACATATAAACTATACTATATATATATATATATATATATATATATATATATATATATATATATATATATATATATATATATATATATATATAAAAGTAAGTAGGCGGACCGTAGTCGAGAGCGACCAGAAGGTTCCCTTTTCAGTAGCTAAAACGCCGAGGTATAGAGAAGAACGCTACTCTTTTTTCACTTGATTGCTCCACTTAACCTAGATCCATACTTTAAAATGCCGAGTTTTAAACAATGAGGCGATAAGTGCAATTTTTTTTAAAAGTCTTTAGTATAGTATTCTTCGACCTTGGAATGAACCACGGTCATCCAAACCATTGACAAACACTAAGCATTATGCTAATGGCCGGTTATTCGTATGTTATATATTATACACTATATAGCCATCAACCAAAAACAATGATTCATTTCTGTTGCAGTTTTTCCTGGGTATATCAATAGTCGGCTCAAATGATTTTCAATAAATATTTTTTGAATATTTTACAAATTTATTTCATTTGCTGCGTGTTCAAATTTCTCTTTTTAAAACTATGTTATCGATAATGACATATGTTTATCAATTGATTGACTATTACGGTATCTTAGCACCTCAAGCTTTATTTTATGATCAGCGGTTAATGAATCTCATACATATTAAGAGGTTATTTTGTTCAGTATCATATCGAATAAGTTTCGGTTTTGTTTCTTTGTTTAATGGTATATCAACCTACGTGAGATTTTAATGCCAAAGCCGTCCTTCAAAAAAAAAAAAAAAAAACAGGAGTGGTACTATTTAACCAATAACTAGGAGGATAAGGGGATTCATACCTTTCCCAAAGGTATTTGTCCGAAAGTAAACGTTATAGCATGATTGGAGTTCGAACTCGCTGACTACGATTCCGCAGCCCAGCATTTTATGCGTTACCACGAGAGAAAAAAAAACAAACCTATAGAATAAGACTAATTTTAAAGAGATCTATGTTTCCCAAAGATAGGAACCCTAACAGGTACCACTGCACCGAGTCATGGTGAACCTGAGAATAATTGCAATAAAGGAGTACTCCACATTCCCCAAATCTCTAGAACTCGAGCCCCGTCACTAGATACTGTTGAGTGCCTCACTCAAGACACTTAAATGTGTAGAGTTAAATTTATATGCTTCTCTGTGTATAATTACTGTCTTTACTAACGATTGCCAGCGGCAAAACCCACATACGAACACCCAACTAAGAATGAAATCATTAACCACCATCAACCCGGTACATCAACCAAATCTCGGCATATCCACCCGGTAGGAATACCATTAAATTACCCACACCATCTCTACTCTGTTTCACTGACCACATCTCAAATATTGGCTATTGCTTTGCACCTGCGCAAAGCTAATTACTCCTTAGATGATTTAAATATCACTACAGGAAGTTGATATGTCATTAAACAAAGAAACCAAACCAAGCCAAACCAAATATCATAACACACTTATTTAGATTGCGTTAGATTACGGTGTTTACAACGCTTCTTGGTTAAGACTTCAGAGATTTATTTAATTTATAACGCCAGACTTAAATATTTTCGTGAGATAAATAACAATTGCAAAAATTCATTTTTTATCTTGTTCACGATATGAGTCAAAACATAGAAGCCATATTTGTCCAAATCATTGAAGAAGCGGAATTAATTTAACTGGTCTGTCTATTGTTCATTACTCCACTGAAATCTCTATCCAAAAGCAACTTAATTTCATTTCTTGATATTTAAGTGTTAAACATTGATTCTTCCTCAGTTCAATTTAAAAAAAAAATTAATTTCATTCTGGGGAAAATTCATATGCTTCATTTTTATGAACAAATTAATAATCAAGTTGTATGTCTCAATGCACTGATGTGAAAAATAAATATCTATTTTTCTTGGTTGATTCCATATTATCAGAAATTATTTTTTGAACCATTTCACTTTTTGAGGAAGGATTCAAATAAACAGATGGCATTATTTATTCATGTATATGTTTTATAATAGCATGAGTCCTCGAGAACTACTTACTTTACTATTAAAACAAAAACTACTCTAGGAATTGCTATCGGGAAGATAATTTTAAAAGATTTTCGTAAGGACTATCGTAGATATAAGTTGAGCTTTAATTTCTGAAAAAAAGTACAACAAAACTTTGGGTGGACTTATATGCCAGGACTAAACTCTAAAACTTTACCACAATTTGGTCAACCAGTGGAAATATTTTTATTTTAGTCCTGCTGCCTCAAATTACTGTATATGCACAATGGATGTTTAGTAATTATTTTTTGTCATAACTAATACGAATATGCTTCCCTGTTAGTTGGCACTTTTAAAAGAAAAAAATGTGTGTTATGTCTTCAATATGAACTCGAAAAGCTTTCAGGCATAAAAAGCATGTGGAAATCCAAAATTCAAAGGGACATTTTTACAATCCGAATTAATTATACAAATTTCCGTTGTATCTCATCGGATTGATAAGGCATGGATTTCTTCCAAGCAGCGCTTGTATCAATACTACTAAATGGATGCAGCACATGGATGCTGACAAAACGTATAGAGAAAACACTAGACTGGAACTGTACAATATTTAAAAAATCCTGGATGCAACATCTGACGAAACAACAGCTGCACGCCCACTTACCTGTCATCACTAAAACCATTCAAAAAAGATGAACAAGATACGCGGGGTACTGATGGAGAAGCAAAGAAGAACTCATAAGTGACGTTCTCCAATGATGGCTGACCAATAAGAACCTACCAACAACAGCTCTGTGCGGACACAGGATGTAGCCTAGAAGAACTACCGGGGGCATAGATGATAGGGAGGAAGTGATAGAAAGACTCAGGGAAATTGGTGCTAGCACTGTGCCCTGATAACGATGATGATGGTGATGCAAATTTAGTCAATAACAGAAGCAAACCAGATGCACAATTATTGTAAATACAATTTAACCTTTCACAAAGGCACCATGTTTTCTCAAGAGAATATCCTGAATAAATTGCTCAAATGCAATTTAATAAATGCCATTATTTCACTCCGGTGTACATTTAATAAAATCTCGACTCCTTGAGAAATACTTAATTTGCTATTTTTAAACGACAAGAAAATAGATTCAAATCATTTTAAAATACCCTTTCTTCCAATATCCATGTGCGAACTGTCACACTGCGAGATTTTAAAGTTCATGTCAGATAACGTAAACGAAAATTGTACATTCTTTTAATTGTGTTTTGTGTTTCTGATCTACTCCAACATGATGATTAGGGAAATCAAACCGTTGTCACTAATTCAGCCCAAGTTGGAAGGTCAGGAATATCTATTCACGCAATATAATAATAAATAAAAACAATACCAGACAAAAGATGGTATGGTCCTATGCTAATCACGGAGCCCAATGTGGTTGGACTACTAGTCACAGTACTTGAGGCTATTTTGTTCGTGACTACCACATTAGGTTCCGACTGTTGGCTTTGTCAAATCCTTCCGTGCTCACGCTGTATTTGAAAGATCATCAGAGGGGAGTTGACACAATTCAGCCGGATCTTCTTCTGACGGTCAGGCAATATGATTGGCTAGATTGTCTAGTAACTCAAAGAATAGAGAAAACCCGTTGTTTAAAAACAACAAAAATAGTTATTTTTGCTATTGAAACACGTCTGTGAGACAATAAATAACAAACAAACTATGTTCGCTTTCCTGGCAAGCAGAAAAAGAAAGAATATCGAGAGAGGAAGAGTAACGATGAGGTGCGGTTAGAGCGGCACTAACGTCTCTAATGGCTGGAACTTTGAATTTTTGGTACGTCTGAAGTTTGTTTGGAGTGCTTGTGGTCTAGAATGGATGAGATGCTTTTTTGGCAGTCTTGAGTTTCTTCTTTGTCCCATTTCTCATCCTCTCTGAGGATTTGTCTTCCCATCCCATTTTTTATAGATCATTATCTGGACTAAAAAAATAACCAAAATAAGATAGACAGATGGATGAAGGGATGCATCCTTCCTCTTCCTAAAAAGTGTGACCTCGGATTAGTCAAGAAGTACAGAGGTATAACACTTACATCCATAGCAGCCAAAATCTACAATGCCCTACTACGAAACTGCATAGAACCCAAAATCGACAATATCCTTAGGAAAAAAACAAAATGGCTTCCGAAGAAATAGATCCACAACCTCACAAATATTGACCATCCGTAGAATCCTTGAAGGCGTACGGGCACAAAATTTACTGGCGACATTACTATTTGTCGACTTTACCAAGGCCTTCGATTCCATACACAGAGGGAAGATGGATCAAAACCAACTAGCATACGGCCAACCGAAAGAAACCGTTGCAGCAATAACAATTCTCTACAGAAACACCAAACTGAAAGTACGTTCCCCGGATGGAGACACAGAATACTTCGACATTGTAGCAGAAGTACTACAAAGGGACACGCTAGCCCCATACCTCATTATCATCTGCCTAGACAACGTGCTTAGAACTTCGATCGACAAAATCAGAGAAAATGGCTTAGAGCTGAGAAAGAAAAAAAGCAGAAAGTACCCAGCAAAAACAATTACCGACGCCGACTACGCCGATGACATAGCGTTGCTGGCGAATACATCCAACCAAGCCAAAACATTACTGCATAGTTTGGAACTAACCGCCGCATGCATTGGACTCCATGTCAATGCACGCAAAACTGAATATATGTGTTATAACCAAACCGGGAACATTTCCACACTAGACGGAACCTCTCTGAAACTAGTAGATAAATTCACCTACCTAGGAAGTAGCGTCTCATCAACCGAAAAAGACATCGACTTGCGTCTAACGAAGGCATGGACAGCTATCGATAGGCTCTCGATCACATGGAAATCAGACCTGACCGATAAAATGAAACGCAGTTTCTTCCAGGCAGCGGTCGTATCGATACTGCTATATGGGTGCACTACTTGGTCGCTAACTAAACGGCTGAAGAAGAAGCTTGACGGCAATTACACAAGAATGCTGCGAGCAATATTGAACAAGTCCTGGCGGCAACTACCCACAAGGCACCAACTATACGGCCAACTGCCTCCCGTGACGAAAACTATACAAGTTAGACGAACCAGACACGCAGGACACTGCTGGAGAAGCAAGGACGAACTCATCAGTGATGTACTCCTATGGGACCCCGCATATGGCCAAGCAAAAGCAGGACGACCAGCTCGAACTTACATACAGCAGCTATGTGAGGATACGGGATGTAGCCCTGAAGACCTGCCAGAAGCGATTAATGATAGGGAGAAGTGGCGAGAGAGGGTCAGTGATATCCGTGCTAGCGGCACGACATGATGATGATGATGATCTGGACTAAAAATGGTTTCTGATTTGTTGTCCAATAAGAGACAATTAGGTGTCATATTCCCGTTGGTCAGGATTATATCTTATAGGTATATGAGAAACTCTTTTCGGATGCTTTGACCAATGGGAACAGGTTTAGAGCAATTGGGTTGAACAAAAAAATTATCAACCTCACTTGACTGGATGAGCCATGTCCAGCTCACCTTTATTTAGTTGGGAGTAAAATTAAATCTCCATTTGGACTTTGAACTTCAAGATAAGGACTAGAAAAATATGTTTACGAAATGACCCGTTTCATCAGTGTGACTGATGATGTTAGTAGACAACCGAAAAATTGAATAAATTTGCTAACCTTTCACATCAAAAACAATTGTCCCGCAATTAAGTGACCTTTAAAATCAAAAACGATTGTCTATCAGTTAACTGACCTTTAGAAACCATCAATCAGCTTTTTAGGTCAATATATGGCTTGAACAAAAAGATACTTATTTTAAGGATCTTTATATATATATATATATATATATATATATATATATATAAATTTTCATATATTTCATAAATTCTAATTTTTACATATGAATTAAGTACTTAACCGCACGTCGTGTCACAATGGAAGATGTGTCAATATGTATTTACCTAAACTGATTCTCTGTGGTAAGTAGTTAACTGTAGTTGTACAGTCTAAGGAAAAAAAAACGATTTTTCCAAAGCCATCACATATTAACGAAAGTTGTGGACAATTCACGTGATGGGCAAAACTTGTAGCAAATTAGAAGAGTTCTCTTTTGACAGAATTATTGTGCTGCAAAATAAAAGTGTTTCGTGATTGCACGGTTTTATTTATCTTGTTGCCTTTGTTCTTTCTTCTTTTAATGTTATGTACATCTTCATAGGTTATTTAACGCCAAAGCCATGCTTCAAAAAGAACAGTAGTGGTGCTATTTAACCCATAGATAGGAGTTCATACCTTTCCCAAGGTTATTTGTCCGAAAGTAAATGTAATTAAGCGACTGGAGTTCGAACTCGCCTACAACGATTCCGCAATCAAGCGCTTTAAGCATTGCACCACGAGGACACCACATATCTTTGCGCCATTTTCTCTTCAGTGCGGGCAGCTTACTATAAATGATTGTGGATTTCCTGTTATTCTATGGAAAGAATTGAAGCATCGTTTCCTCAAACCTTTGGTGTACCTGATATCTTATTGAAGAAATTCATGTACATTTTATAAGCAACACTTATAGTATTCACTGAAGAAGGAAATAAAAGCAGCAGAGAGATTTAGAAACTCGAGTCAGTTTGCTGATGCGACATCTATTGAAGGTGTGAAGAACATATTGAACCGTAAATTAAAATATGTGTCAAGAAAACCTACTAAAAAGCAACTTCGTCTTTTTGTTGGCTGATTAAATACCGTTAAAAGTAGATTTTCTTATATAGCCCGTACCCGAAAGCGTTAAAGAGTGACATATATGTCAAGCGCCGTTCCGTCTAGTTTTAACTTTGATAATAAAGTATATCTGAACGTAGCTGGAAACCGATTTTAGTGGCGGCATAATAACAATAGTAAAAGTAGTAAGTTATAAAAATGTGAGGAATTAAAGTGTATGCTCTCTCTGCTGGTTGTTGTGTTTACGGCATATACATATTTACCAACCTCTCCGCTCGGGCAATATATGATACAAGGTCAATTTTTTATGCGGAGTTTAACAGGTTTGAATTCAGAGTTATCCTTCTCCTAGACTAGTTGCCTAACCAAGGCTGAAGAAACAAGTCTGCCCTATTATTTTACCCATAGCTGGAGGGAGAATAATTGGCTTCATACCTTTCCCCAGGGTATTAATGCAATGTGAAATGCAATCAGTCTCGTCCAGGATTTGAACTCGTGTCGTCGAGTCCATTTCCTACGGCGATAACCATTACGCCACGGGCACCTTCAACGGCATATATGAACAAAAGAGGTAAAGTTAGCGACCAGAAGACTTCCTTTTCAATAGCTACTACACAGAGGTGTAGGAGAGGACATTACTCTTTTCACAGGATTGGTCCACTTTACTCTTGATACGGACCTTATATTGATGAGTGTTAAGCAAAGTGGTATCAAGTATAATTTTATAGTATTTGGTATGACGCGATCTTGGATTGAACCCACGTCTTCCGGACCATTGGCGAACAATCTACCCACGAGGCCAATGAGCCGGTAATAGTAATGATGGAAAAATATCAGGAATAAAAATGATTATGACTTTTAGGAAAAATTTGTCATAAAAATTATATAGCTTTAGAAAAAATGCATAAAGTATCATAAAAACTCATTGAAAAAATAATATCTTTAGAAAAAAATTATTTGAAAATAATCATAATTCTAAAAAAAATTAATTGATAAAAAAGTCATAACTTAGAAAATAATTCAGTAATAAAAATCACAGCTTTCGAAAAAGTCCGGTCGACATCTTAGGTGTTAGATGCATAACAATGCTTTGGTATACATCCTCAGTGATGTATTGCAAAAGGTCCTTAAAGGTTACGGTTTTTCAACTCAGATCTTAATCACTTTACCAACCTTGTAATGGGTGATCAGACCCCGACGTGCATACCACAAACTTTCTACGCCTAATGCGGTTTTGAATTTCGAAAACCAGAATTATTCGATGACAACAGCCCATCACATCAACGTATCAGAAATAAATGTTTTAAAAAAATCCTATCTTCAAAAAAAAAAAAATTATACCTCTACAAAAGAAAAATTAATCGATAAATAACTTAGAAAAAATTCAGTAATAAATAATCTTTTGAAAAAATCAAGTCGACATCTTAATCATATTATGAAACAATCCACACGCCGGGTTTTGTTTGTTTTGCCGTTTTTCTCATGTTGTGGATCCCGTAGTTTCTCATCACACCTGACCGAGTAGACATTTCACAAGTTGTACAAAAAAAGAAAAAAAAAACCCAACAGAGGGCGAAAAAAAATTCTAACACGAATTCAGAACTGCAAAACGCAGGAAGAGAAAGTTTGACACTTTTAAGCATTCCTGTGTATGTATGTATTGCTTTCGCGAGAATTCAGTGAAAATCTTACACAGACACCAAAAATGCTGACTCATCCAAGGCCATCGTCTTCAACGCTCAACGTCATGTTTCTGACTTCACTGTTATCTTTTTCTTTATTGCTAGGCTTAGCCTCCGAGCATCGATTCTCTGAATTGTGTCCAGGGTTTGACTGCCCGGCCCCACGTCCTCGGCTTGAATTTCTGACTCTCAACTCCGGAAGATCTCATCCCTAACTCGGACAACGTCCTTCCTTTCTTTCACAGGTTCACGCAGGCACAGCTCTCCGTGTGGTCCTCGCGCTAAAATAGTCTAATGGGCCATTCTAGACATTGGCGCTGGTCAATAATGCCGATGATAAAACTGCTGACCACCCACAACACACAGAGACCCACACACCCGCATCCATATATATATATATATATACACGATACTCATTATCAAGTATCAATATTTAACACAAACATAAAGACTTGTTTAAAAAACATTGAAGTATACAAAAGAAAGCTTCAGTATAACATTATATTTGCACTATAAAAAATTGCTAAGAACCTAAAAAGTTTTGCAAATTCTAAACGTCAATATGCTCGATATATTCTTCAGAGACTCTTGCATAACCCAAGTGAATTTAGTAGACATAGCTATAACAATCATTGTGTAATAGGATGACAGATAAGTTAAGATAAAATACATATGGTGACTTAGAGGCCGATGGATGTGAAGAATTCTTGTTCGAAAAGTGTCTGGTCATTTAATTTATGTCATTGTATGTTTGCTGCCGCCATTTCCTCAAACACTTTCTGAATGAGTGAATCTAGTTTTATCAAAAGAAGATTTAGAAGGAAAAGTTCTGCAACATTTACAGCCTCCGAGTACACAAGACAATAATTTAGCACTTATTGATGCATTATTTGTTCTGAGACGAACTAGGAAATATTGTAGTGAAGACAGATTTAGAAACAATATCAATAAATCCGTTTCTTCAGACTTATTTACGAGTTCTAAACGTGGTAAGATTCATTCAATACATACATACATACATACATAAATACATACATATATACATACATACATATATATTCCTGTGTACATGACTGCGTATTAATATATAAAATTCACCAATTACCTATTTCTGCTATATGCACACACACACACACACACACACACACACACACACACACACACAAATCACGCATATAGACACGCACACACACAATCACATATAAGTGGGATTGTGGGTGTGCAAATACGCATACAGGCAAAGATATATATATATATATATTTTTTTTTTTTTGTGTGTATGCATATACAGATGAATATGTGAGAGTATTTGAATGCATTTGGCCCATTGTTCGCAAATGTTCCGGAAAACCGGGGTTAAAGGACGTAAAAACGGTACTTGATGCCTCCTTGCTTAACACTCAGCATTATAAGGTACGATCATTGGTAAGCGGAGCAAACCAAGGAAAGAAGTAATGCCCTTCCGTTTACCTTGGTGTTGTATCTTGTGAAAAGGGAGCCTTGGGGTCTCCCTCGACTATTGTCGGCTAACATACTTTTTCATCAATTATATGTAGAATAGCTGAATTATAAATATATATATATATATATACATATATACATTACAACTGTTTATTGTTGTCACTATCTCATTTAAGGGTTTGTGGCAGATCAAATGTCGTATAATTTGGAGAGTACTTAATATCTGTGATAGAGCTGTTATATAATAATAAATAAATATATGCTAGTTTTTATATATATTTACTAGCATGGATGCTTATTTGCGATCACTGGTTTTATGCCGTCTTTATACAACAATCATCAGGCAGATAAAGAAAGATTTAGGAGAAATCGAAAAAAGAGAAAAATACTGTCAAAAGAATGTTTACGTTAGAATTACGTATAACCCTTTAAGTGTTTGTGTTGTGGGGTATATATGCGTATTGTTGTGCGTGGTCATATATGTGATTGTTAGCATGTGTGCGCGTATAATGATACATACGCTGCCTGGCAGATTTCAAAAGAAACAATATAAAGGTCGGTTAATGTTACAAGAAAATATCCTAAATCATAAAAGGCCATAAGAAATTGAAACCCTCTGTGACACTATGAGTTGGATATATGCACATACACGTATACACACGTGTGTGTGTGCACCCATACCAGTGTGCGTGTGTGTGTGTGTGTGTGTATGTATATATATACGTGTGTGTGTGTGCGCCCATGCACACACGCACCTACATGCACACACACACACACACCCACACACACATATACACACATATATATGTGGCGAGATGAGTTAGATTCGGCCTGGGTACCAAATTTCAAATGTTAGGAAAACTCATTAACTAGATTAAGGAAATCTAGATAAGAAAATGTTTATACATATAGCTGCGGACGTGTTAAGTACTTGACAGAACTTAAAAGGCTCTGAATTTAATGTCCCCGTATCGGAGACGGCCAGTGTAGGAACTAATTTTATGTCCATTTTTTTTAAAGAGAGAATTGGCTCCCCAAAAAGTTATGGGTTTATTCGTGGATGTTCCATTAGCCGGAAATAATAATGAAAAATTCTGTATATATACAGGTGCATTTTGAGTCCGAGAGTCAGACATAGTTTGGGTTCGAAGGGAGTTGATTCGACCGGGACAAAGAAATAACGAACAGTGACATTACCAGCCGGACCCAGTTAGTTAAGATAATCTTTTGCCAGCCGAAACTCAAACTAGAATTAATCATCCACTAATTGTTACACGCTTCTCATCATCCCTTGACGTTTTAACCACAAGTTGTTGTTTTGTCTTGTTCTTTTCTCTGTGAACCTGCTTCTCGCTTTGATCCGGCCCACATAAGTATTCAGACGAGGACTCAGTAACTTATGCAACGAGCTGCAGAAGCGGGTATTATCACACTTCCACAGCAACACACCCCAACAAAGAATGCAGCAGTAGGGATAAAGAAGCATGGTCCCTACAAGGAAAAGGCCAACAAAAACGTAGCGTAGAGGCCACAGTAAAAACTAACAACTCAGTCAGGTGCAACAGAGGGACACTAAAACAATGGATAAATGTCCACTAACTTCTCTTCTACAGAAGTTACTCAACAAATACTTCTTTATCCACGCACATCTGTTATATTTTGGCCTTTGACCCGTCCCAAAATGCCATTCAAGGTGATGCACGGGAAGTAGTGACACATTCTAGCGGCAGTTATGAGAGGAAATCGCGTGGGCGGAAATTGGCTGATGAAATGGGACGAGGTAAAAAATACCCATGGTACACTGATAGACTGACACACCGGAAGAGAGTGACCTCTGAACTGCATGACAGTTATTTCCGCTTGATGACGATTAAACATGCGATTTCAAAGATCGAGTGGGCGTTGAACTATTATATAGCTCAGTCAAGACAGAAGTCAAGCGAGTTGAGTTGAAGATCGGGCGGAGTTGGAGACGAGATCTGGTAGGGAAAGCCACACCCGGCCGAAGGGGCTCTCGGGAGCCCTGATTGAATTGGGATCCAGAGGTGAACGAGAAAGACACAACGTTGCCGGCCATAAGTTTGGGGTCAAAATGTTGCAGTTTCTGTTCGGTCTCCAGCTCCCTCTCACACGCAAACTTTGAGTAACCCTTTTGTACCCTTACAAATAAAGTGAGAGGTATATATTTTTCTAAAGAAGTCTTCCTGCGTCTGTTTATTCATTGTGTCGTTATGATGCTGTAGATGAGCATATAATACATCTGCTATCTAAAAGACATGAACGTCTCACACACCGTTACCTGGGAAATACTAAAACTAGCACTCGTCAACAGCAAGACGTCAAAAATGTCTTCTTTGTCTCCATGAGAAACTCGCAGTTATTACTCACCCATCCCAAAACATTGTGTAAAAAATCAGAAATATTATGAAAATGCAGACATTGGATCAAACATTTTCTTTCGCATTTCGACCCATGTACATTATCTCCACCACCATCATCTGCCATACCAATACCACCTCTATCACTAAAAAAGCCCACACTCCTTCCCGAATTATCTCAAAACACACCCGATATACCGTAAGTACTATTTTCCTCCATTGAACTTTTATATCCATCTCCAAACACTCTCACCACCTATTGAGATAATGTTAGCCATAATTTCATGATTGTGAGAAGTACTTCTTCATCATTATCTTCATCTTGTCGTGCCATCAGCACGGATATCCCTGGCTCGCTCTCGCCTAGCCCTCCCTATTGTTCGTCGCTTCCGGCAGGTCTTCAGGACTACACCCCGTATCTACACAGGGCTGCTGTATACCTACATACATCAAGCTGGCCGCCCTTCCTTTACTCGTCCATGTGAAAGGGTCCACAGGAGTACATCACTTATGAGCTCGTTCCTACTTCTCCAGTAGTGTCCCGTATGTCTGGTTCGTTTACTTTTGATAGTTTTCGAGATAGGTGGATGTTGCCTCTAAATCTTGTTCAGTATTGCTCGCAGCATTCTTGTGTAGTTACCGTCAATCATTTTCTCCATCCGTTTAGTTAGTGTCCATGTAGTGCATCTATGTAGCAATATCGACACGACCGCTGCTTGGAAGAAACTGCGTTTCATTTTATCGGTCAGGTCTGATTTCTATAAGACCGATATACTATTGATAGCTGTCCATGCCTTTGCTAGTCGTGTGTCGATGTCTGTCTTGGTTGATGAGACACAGCATCCTAGGTAGGTGAACTTGTCTCTTAATACTTCTTAATACACAATATTTACTATATTCCTTACGTATATTCCATCATAGATTACAATGACGTATACGCAATATAACATTAACACGACATAGGCAACTAAACTAAATTATTATAATGTACATATTCAATTTAGCAATTTTCCAATATAAGAATTCTAGTATTGCATAATACACCATAGTATACAACAATATAAAATGTCTCTTAACACCATGATATTCTCACCTCGTCTATCATTTTTAAGTTTTAGATCCAGCATCCATTTTCAATAATTGTATTTACATGTCTCATAAACTACATACTCCTGTGGACCCCATCACATGGACTAGCAAAAACAGGACAACCAGCTAGAACCTATATACAACAGCTCTGTGCCGATACAGGATGTAGCCCTGAAGAACTACCAGGAGCGATGGACGATAGACGGGTGTCAAGAAAGCGTCAGGGAGATCCGTGCTTGCGGTGCATCTTGATGATAATGGTATTTACATGTCAGATGAAAAAATCCATTTTCTTCATAATGCAATGTTGATCACAAATTTTTCCCTAGTTAAAATCATCACAACATACAAAAAAAATTATTCCGTTAAATCACCAAATATCGTGAGACTTCCGCTACCTTCCGATACACATTGTTACACTTATATCCATGAGGCAACCTTCATTCTGTTTCCCGACGAATGTATCAGATATATGACAACAAGCAACTATATACAATTATAATCGACACACACACACAGTTATGTGCAATTCTAACATAAATATTCTTTTCATCATACTTTTCATTTTTTCGATTTCTCAAAAATTTTCCCTTTTCTCCCTGATGATTGACGAAAAAAGACGGCGGGAAACCAATGGTCTCAGATAAGCATTCATGCGATTAGGTATGTATATATATATATATATATATAAAATCCGAGGAGAAAATCCAAGGGGTAGGAGTATCGTATTTAGGTGCTCAATGCCAACGGATATGGATGCATAATTTATTTGGGATGAAGAATACGCCAGAAGTCAACGTTCAGAGGCAATTTTTTATATAAAAATAAAAAAAAAGCACTTCTTTTTTGTCAATATAAATTTGTTTCAGGTCTATGATGATCATCAATAGATGTAAAACGAAAAAATTATATATATATATATAATTCAACTATATATTTAAAAATAATATATATGTATATATAATAATCTACACACACATGCACACACACTCACATAAACATAGATAAACACACACACACACACACACACACACACACACACACACACACACACACACATATATATATATATATATATATATATATATATATATATATATATATAATCGTTGAATTCTTTACACTACTTTAACAAAAGTGGCTTTAAATAATGACTTTTCATCATCTGTCATAAATAAGGAGAAATTACAAATAACTCAGAAAATATATATAGTTTACGTTACCAACATTCTATGCCTATTTTAGTGGGTCTATAACAAACAGATGATGAAACTTTGGGGTATATCATGATACGAAGCAAACATCGTATGATTTCATCTAAAAATCAAATAAAAATTAAAACACCATAAAAAAGTAAATTCTACAAGAAATGCAGGTGTTCCATTCACAAAGATTATAGATCAAATAAGTGGATATAAAAATAAAAGAATCTAGAAAAAATTACTAAGTCACAATTCTGACTTTCAAAATATCAACCCTCATGTGAGATTCATGGGTCATTAATCTTTTTTAATTTTTCTTAAATTTTTTAACACACACACTTACACAGACGCACAGACACACATTGAGACTTTGAGACACACATGTGTTTGAGGCTTCACTATATTGTGGATTTTAAGCCCCTTTTTGATTTCTGCAAAAACGTTTTTAAACGATTTGTTTACTGTTCAATAAAAATATTATATATATATATGCATGGGGAGGGTTTGTCTCTATGGAGGTGTGTGCCGGTGTGGGGGTCTGTGTTTGTGTAAATTTCTTGGAAATTATGGCTTTATACATGCTTACATCTCCCCACCCACCCTCTTTCTCTCACTATATATATATATATATATATATGATTATATCCACAAATATAATAAAAGAAAACGGGTTCACTTTTAAAAAGGCGAGAAACAGGTGCTATCATGCGGAAACTATAACTGATGTACAATACACAGATGACCAATAGAATGCACCGAAAAAGATAGAATCCCAACTGCATGGCATGGGGCAACGGGAGCATTGGCCTCTACGTGAATGCAAATAAAACAGTGTGTATGTCTTTTAAACTAAAAAGGAGCTATATCCACGCTCAGTGGCGAGCCTTTGAAATTAGTTGACCTGTTCATATACCTCGACAGCAACATCTCATCTACTGAAAGAAATGTCTCTATACGGCCAGTGAAAGCGTGGAATGCAATTGACAAGTTATCAATCATATGGAAATGTTATCTATCCGATAGATAAAACAAGATTTCTTCCAGGCGGAAGCTGTATCTATATGAAATTCTGGATGTAACACGTAATCGTTAAAAAAACACGTACAAGAAAAGGTAGATGGGAACAACTCAATCTGGTGTACTTTCTTGAACACATTTTGGAAGCAACGTCTAACAAAGCAGTGATTGTAAGACACACAGACCATACACATAAGATGAACAAGAAAATCGTGCTTTTCTAGTGAAGCAAGGAGGAACTCATAAGTCACGCTCTCTTAGGAACTCCTGAACATAAACGTGCCGGCGTTGGCCGACCAGCAAAAACTTGCATATTTTCGCTCTGTGCGGACACCGGACAAAACCTAGAAGACCAAAGTGGATCGCTGGGTGATAGGGATGGATGGCGAGAGAGACTGAGATTCAGAGATTCTATATGGACGATTTCCTAACGTTATCACTTGCACCCTGCAAATATTAAGCATGTTTGATATTATTTAGTTGCTGTTCTCTAAAAAGAAGAATACCAAGAGGATGTTGCGTTCACATCTGTCAAATAAGAACTGATCTGATTTCATCTTTTATGAAAATTTATTTCTAAGAAAGAAATGAAGCTGACCACGTACATCACTTGATTTGGCCGGAGTGAAGAAGGGAGAAGTAATCCCAGACAGTGCGGCACCAAAAAGTAACTTCTCCTTTTTGTCAAACAACTGTTTGTACCATCAGTACTAATTAGGGCCCCCGAACTGAGGCACGAAAACTTAAGCCAGCAGATGGGTTTCGTCACTTGCTTCATTAATGAAGTTCCACCAAAAGATTTAACTGAAAGAAAATTCAACCGAGAATTCTGCGGAAAATAATCTAAAAGAAGACTACAAATTTAAAGAACTCTGAAACTTTTCGATAAAACAAAAACCAAAAAAGTAGAAAAATACTCAAATTCAAAGAACTTTGTTTCCCAGACACTCTCTCAGGTAAGTTTCCCACAAATTGCACTAAATTTTCTACACTTTATCTTTTATATCCCTTTCTTTCTCGTTTCTTTTGTATAAAATTCCCTTTTAAAAATTTCATTGCCTGTTTTATCTTTTCGAATCAGTATCCCAACTAGAAAGCTACGGAACTTATTATTGAAAGTTATTGTTTAAACTTACCGACTGAAATTACAATTAACAGCGTACTTAAGCCCCCTAAAAACATTACCCAGTTAAATACTAAGCTTGGCTTTAGTGTCACTCACTTCATATCAAATTTTATTCCCATTTAAAATTTCCTTATATTGAAATTTTTATCCCAATTATTTTCTTGATATTGCAAATTTTATTTTATACTCTAAAATTTCATTACTTTTTGTCAATCCCTTCATTTGAACTTGATACCATCAATCTTTTATGTGATTTCAAACAATATCGGAAGTGTAATTAGTAAATTATTATTATTTTGTGAATTTACCAGGGAGTTGTATATCCATTTTTAAGATCAGGGCCCCAGACCCTCTTGGGTTAAACTTTGTCTCATTCGTATTGGAAATGTTGTGGACTCCCACTCTGAACTTTAAAAGCCTTTTTTGCAACTGACCTTCGTCAAGTAATTCAACAAGTTACAGTCAGACTATACCATTTTATATTCTTTTACAGAATATAACCTTAAAAAATTAACCATTTTGAATAATATTTCACACATATATACCATTTCCATAAAGTTTAGAATGAAGCCGCAACCCCGAAACCTCAAATGAATTTTGTGGCAAGAGGACTGAAATGTTTGGGTTCCTATAAACTAGAATAAATTAGTAAGTTCCGCGTTTTTTACAGTTAACTTCCAATTCGTTTTTAGTGATTAAGATTAGCAGATCATTACGAGTGAATCTGATTCTCACCAGCATCACAATTCTACTGGCTAACAAATCTAAGCTAGTTGAATAATAACTAATAACTCCATAGTTAACCAAAGAAATTACGGTAACTAAATTATAATCAAGTAGGCGAGATATTATGTTAGAAATTCCTTAATATTTCATGTTGATTACGTTTCAAGCAAATGCCTTTTTATTTTATTTTATTGTTATTATTGTGGTTGTTGTTGTTGTTCGGGGTGGGGGAGGTTCTTAATATGTATTCTTACGTATCGAATAGAAAATTGGATTTCTTACATCGTAGTCACGAAAATGTCAAACGCCAGAAATCTGATTTAAGAAGTTAATAATGCGTTATTCATTGCGATGTCGAGAAAAAACCGTCTAAGTGTAAAAACTGCATGACATACCTTTTACAAGAGACGTCCTAATGAAATTAAGTGTTCTTTTGTGGAAAACTTTTAGACATTTAATGGCGTCAGTAATCCACTATGAAAATCGATATTGATATTCTCGATTGATTTTTTTAATAAATTTTCAAATAGAACTGCTTCCGGTCAAACATAAAATTAGTTTATCTTTCTATTTTTCTAAAAATTGATTTTCCTCAATTAAAAAGAATCCTTACAAAAATATTGTAAATATCCTTTGGTCTTTTAATTTCAGAATGAAAAAGAATAAGTAAATTTTTGCAGGAACTGAGTACTATTGATATAAAATTGATTTGGGTATTGTTCGTATTACCAAACCTCTCCATTCGAGAAGGAAGTGACACAAGGTCATTTTCAACAGGAGAACAACTGTTTCGAAGTCAGAGTTTTACTTCTCCTTGCCATAAAAAAGTTTAGAAACCATTCTGCTCTTCTATTTACCAATAGTTGGAGGAGATTACTTAAATGCATATCTTTCCCAAGATTTCCCAAGGTTAGCATCACTATGCGACACGCTTATGGGATTTGAACTCAGACCTCTAATTCTATTTTCTTTAACAATAACTGTTACTTCACAAGAACCCCGTATTGTCTGTCTGTATCCATAAAAGTTTACGACCGTAGACGAGGGTGACCAGACGGCTCCCTTTTCAATAGCTACTACATCAAGTTGTAGGGGTGGGCGCTACTCCTTTCCCTGGATTGCTCCACTTTTACCATCGATACGAACCTTATATTGTAGACTGTTAAGCAAGGAGGTATCAAGTACCATTTTTAAAGTCGTTGGTATGACTCGACCTGGGATTGAACCCAGGTCTCCCGGATCATTGACGAACACTCTACCCACTAGACCAATGAGCCGGTAAATCGAAAAACGTACGTCTTGAAATATTTTTTTCTTTAATATATGTGGTCGGGTTCGCTTTGGCGTTAATGATTTGGCACTAACGATTTGGAGGTGCCCGAAGTGTAATGGTTATCGTCTTAGTAAATGGACACGGCGGCTCGAGTTCAAATCCTGGACGAGACTGGTTGCATTTCATATAGCACTAATGCCCTTGGGAAAGGTATGAATCCAATTATTCTCCCTCCAGCTATGGGTAAATAGTAGGACAGACTAGGTTCTTCAGCCTTGGCGAGGCAACTAGTCTAGGAGAAGGAAAACTCTGAATTCAAACCTATTAAACTCTGCTTAAAAATTTGACCTTATGTCATATCCTGCCCGAGCGGAGGGGTTGGGTGAATAGGAACTATTTGGCAACGCCATTTGGACGAGGAACTGTTTTATGCCTTTTGCATATTATCAATGCAATGATGAGATATTAAGAACGTATCACATATTGAGAATTAAAAAGAAAGACTTGGATTTACTTGAAATAAGTAAAATGAATGTTGGTTTTGTTTTACAGCATATTAACCTTTGTAGGTTATTTAATGCATTATACATATATATAAAATATATATGATTTGTAAACGAATATTTTGAAGGTAAATTTTTTAAACAAATTGGGACTTATTTGTTTATACACACTTAAATGGTTACCGTATTGCTAATAAAACTTGTAATTTTATTCAACATTATACGTTTGCACGGATAAATTGTTCCAAGTATTGCTGTGTAATCCTAGTAATTCCTTTTGGTCATCATTTGCGCACGGTTAAATGGTTTCAAGTATAAAAAATTATTAAATATTTTTTATTTATTCAATAGATGGGACCCTAATATTTACAACCAGTCCGAGTCAGAATCGACCTGGAATTAAGGGCAATGAAGAGATACTTCATATTCCCTAAAACTCGGCAAAACGAACTTCCCCATAAGATGATTCAATATCATTTACAAGATACTTGTTGGTGATGGGGTCTTACTCCTTTGCGGAGAATCAGTCAGCGTATTTTACAGTTCCAGCTGACTGGACAGTAATAAAATGAATATTAAAGATTTAACAGATAACTTAGTTGTAACTCTAACCCAAACCTCCTAGTTTCCGTTATTTGGCCTATTTACTGCCTGTCTGTTGCTGCTTTCTGTTTACCGTTACTTAGTTCATTATCTGTCAATAGGTAATTTGTAATTATGTTGTCTGTTACGCTGCCCGTCGGTTGATATTCGTCACCCGTTTGAAAACAAACAGATTACTGACAACGTGACTTGTTTCTTTTTTTTAAATCAAAAGCGCTAAAACAGTTTAGTACCAAAAAAAGGAGGCACTAATATGTCGACGGCAAAATGTCGCAGCCAGTTAATCTAAATCCGCATATATGCGTTTGAGTTCAATGCTTGTGTGAGAGCATTTGCAACAAACACTTTTTTCTATTCACTTTCTGGCAAAAATCGGGAACGATAAAAGTTTTGGCCTGGCCTTTCACAATCTTTGGCTCGAATGTCATAAGATAAAAGCTAAAACCCATAACAAAGTTTTACTTCCCAGTAAATGACACAACTAGGAAGGGGTATTACTTGAACAACATGATAGGGACGATAAGATGAATGATACCTGACAAATTCCATCGTGATCCTAGTTTTGAATAATCTAATGTACCCGATGAATACAAATAAATAGACTTGGTCAGTAATCGACCAGCATATTCCTGGACAGACAAAATTTACAAACAAGCTTCGTACAGTGGGTTAGGTCGATTTTGGAACTATAAAAAGAATAATGCGGTGAAAGTTGCAAAATAACATCAGAAATTACCCCACGAAATATTTTTTCCAAAATGTACAACTGATATCATCGTTGTAAATAAATTCAAAACCTTAGCCCGATTTCAAATATTGGATGAGGCTGTCGGCATTTCATTCTATGCTAATGCCCTAGGGAAAGGTATGATTTAATTTATTCTTTCAAAATTTCAAAATTCATATTCTATGTGTTTCATGATAGTTGAAAAAAAAAAAAACAATGGCTTCTTAGATCTTTCCGGTTGCCTTTTTTCTTTTTACAGACTGTTTTTTAGAAAAGAGTTAGCATTTTGATAAATTTAAACAAATATAGCGAAGTTATACCGAGGATGATGGAGTAGAAGATAATTAATGGGAAACATATAACGCAAACAAGTTTTTTCAAGTTTGTTAAGCCAAGATACAGACAGAAGGTCACATTTTCAAACAGAAGTCGGATTTTCGTGTTGGTCAAGAGCTTTGAATCTCGTGACACTTATGAATATCGTAGGGCAACGGGTGCCTCATCATCTGGTCCTTCATTGATAATCCGAACACCCAATAATTTCTACAGGGTCAAGAATCAGTTGGCTGAAGTCCGTTCATATATGAACGGTGGACATCTGGAACATGTAGTTTAGGGCTCCTCTTGACATTTTGGTTCATGTCTGGGACAAATTAATTGCAGATCTTAAAAGGTTATCCTTTAAACTTTTCAATAAATATAATTTCTTTTCTTCTATCATTTATAGTCATTGATTTGACCATTTTTCAAAAATTATAAAAAACTCTTTATCGGTAAATAGGTCAGTCTTGGATATTTTGCCCTGTTACAGCTTCCAGTGTAGGAAAAGGAAAAATCTTAAATCAGAGTCGGTTTACTCCATTCACTATTGACTTTTTTCTTATTCTATTCGTGGTGGAGTAGCTGGGCAAATCACTAATTCACCTTCAGACATTTGAATATATATACGTTCAGAAATAAACATGGTGAGACTCTACTATAATAACTGGGTTTGTATAATGTAAATAAGCTGGGCATGCATAAACGTCATCTTGTCTCATCTGCAGATGACAATATGACATTAAGGTCGAATGTATGGGTTAAGTAGATTCATTCAAATATTACTCGTATTAGGAAGAAATACTGAATGCGATATCATCATCATCATCATCATCTCCCTGACCCTCTCTCGCCATCCCTCCCTATCGTCCATTGCTCCCAGCAGGTCTTCAAGGCTACATCTCGTATCTGCTCAAAGCTGCTGTAATTAGGTTCTAGCTGGTCGACCTGCTTTTCTCGTCCATGTGAATGGGTTCACAGGGGTATATCACTTATGACTTCGTCCTGACTTGGATAGATCTCGTGATGGGTGGTAGGAGACTGTATAACTGCTGCTTTATGGGGTGCTGCCTCCATGACTTGTTCAGTATTGCTCGCAGCATTCTAGTGTAATTGCCATCAAGCTTTTTTTCCATACGTTTAGTAAACGTACATGTAGTGCATCAGTACAGCAGTACCGACACGACCGCTGTTTAGAAGAAACTGCGTTTTATTTTATCGGTCAGGTCTGACTTCCATATGACCGACAGCAGACCGATAGCTGTCCATGCCTTTATTAGGTGCGTGTTGATATCTATCTCGGTTGATGAGCCACTGCTTTCTAGGTAGGTGAAATTGTCAACTAGTTTCAGAGAGCTACCGTTTAGTGTGGAGATGTCGCCTGTTTGATTAAAGCACATATATTGTGTGCATTGACATGGAGGCCTATACCAGCAACTGCTCGTTCCAGACTAAGCTGAAACGATGCTACGTAGTATTATGCGATAAATCTGTACATAATTTATATAAAGAAGAGTTACTTGAACATGTAATTATTTACTAAGGATAATTATGATTTACTTGAAACTGTATGTAACGAAATTATTATTATTAAATAGAAATAATTATTGAAACCAAAAATTTATAAGTATTAGATAGAAAAAAACACCAAATAACTGTATGGAAATTATTTGTATTTAAGTGGAATATTGATATTGTATTGGAAGAGTAGAAACATAGAGGCTAACCAACCTAACTACGACATCGTAACAAGCGAGTTCGAACTCCAGTCACGCTATTGCATTCACTTTTGGATTAATAACCTTGGGAAACATATGAACTCCGGTACCACTTCAACTATCAGTTAAATATTACCACTTCAATTATCGGTTAAATATTATCACTGCTTTTCTTCTACAAGGATGAATTCGACATTAAACAAAGAAAACGTCATTAAAACCTGATATTTTATAGTTTCTTAAGGAAACCTCCTCAATTAATGTAACTATTACATTAACTATGAATTATCACTATAACCTCTCGTCATAAAATACCGCAAGACGGATTAAATCCCATTAAAATCAACCAATAAATCAATTTTGTACAATGCCAAATAAATTTCTCATCTTATGCTTAGATATCTGATGAATATGACTTATACTTCAGTCAGACTGTAACATACATTTCTTGTTCAACAAAGAAACAAAGAAAACATTGTTTTAGCGGAGTACCAATGTCATTTACCTTACGCCATTCCATTGTTAGGAAAACATTCTTATTGCCGTCTGAAATTAGTTTTAAAAAAACTACACATTTTAATTGCTTGATTTTACTTTGGTTTTGTTGTGTTATTTTGTTTTTTGTTTGTTTCTTTTTAGTTGTTTTTTTGTAATTTTTTCGTTTATGTTAAAGTCGCACTTCTAGCATCTACTAGCATATCCAATACAGTACAGTTCGATAGAATTTTTAGGTTATTTATGGCGTTGTACAATGTTGATTACAAAAAATATCAACCCCAATTGATCTACCAGAATGTGGTTTGTCTTTTAGCTATAAATTTTCACATATGCCATGTCCAATCAGTCACAGTTACATTCTCTATGAACAGAAGGAAAATACAGTTTCTGTTTATTTTTTTTCTTTTGGTTTTCTTAAAGACGGAAAATATGCTGAAAATGTTGTTTACGTTTTTGCATATTTAATAGTAGGGTAAAAGAAAAATAGATCATTATTGACAAATTGTTTTTTTTTATATATTCTGTTATGACATCTGTCAAAATTTATTCAAGAGACATTCATATTTTCTAATGAAGCTAGTTAAAAGAAATTCTGTGCTGATAATTCCGTGACAAACTTTATAAATAACTTTTTCCTTTTCACAATACATGTTCTCTTTCTCAGTCTGAATTACCAATTTGTTATCATACGTTACAGTCGCTCTTTATTTTTAAATTATTGCTCTAATTTCTTTCTTTCTTTCTTTCTTTCTTTTCTTCGTTCCTTATTCCTTCCTGTCTTTTTTCCATTCTTTATTTATTCTATCTTTCTGTCTTTAATTAATTTTTTGTTTCTCCAGCATTTTCTCTGGCTCCTCATCAAAGTTGTTGACCGTAAAGAAGTACATTTTGTGAAACAATAAAGATTTTACTAGATGTACTCGCACGGCTACAGTCATTCTGCAAAACTATCAAGAAACGAGATTGCGATATCTATTGGCTTCTGTTTTTAAACAATCCTCTATCAAAAAGTCTTCAGATGTGATGACATAGGCTCACCTGAACATCTTTTTTATCAAACTCTGTATCATGAGTTGTTTTGTTTTATATCTCAATATCATTTTAACATACTGTTGTATTATTTTTAGATTTTCTCAGCAGTTTTATGTTTTGAGCACTGTATTATAATGTTACTGCTTATTGTGAACGTTTTAGATGTTAATCTAACACTTTAGATTTCATCAAGCCTGAAGGTATATATATATATATATATATATATATATATATATATATATATATATATATATATATATATATATATATATATACATTTATATATATATATATATATATATATATATATATATAGATAGATATAATATTTCTTTATTTTACTGCTCTGGTAAAAGATAAACGGAAAAATGTTAATATCAGTTGGTCCACAAAGAGATTTATATTTTTTATCATTTATTTTGCTCTTTCTCATACGTATTACTGATGTCTTGTTATCTTCAGAGAATATTCGATAATTTTGGCTAGTTTTGGTTTATATAGTGGCGACGAGAAAATTTAATTAGTTAAACATCTATATGAATGTAGCAACGGTTCGTTTAAAACAATGCCTATAAATGAAGCAAATGGTTACTTTGCTTCAAATAAAAGAAAAAACTTCATAGAGGTGTTTACGGCTACACTGAAACAAACTTAAACTATACACACACAAAAACTAAAACAAATACACACATACACACACACTTAGGAAAAAGTAAGAAAAATTATTTGCTGAATTCAAAAATCTAAGCACACACAATAGCTCTTTGAAAACTACTAAAAATTATATTGCATATCAACTATACTCACGTATGAACAAAACACACACACACACACACACACTCAGAAAAATGAAAGAACGTAAAAATTCAAAACTCAACAAAAATAAACTGGACTAAAATATACTCACACACAGAGCTTCCCGCACGCGTATAAACACACATAGTGACCCAGAGTCAAAAAACCAATTAACTTAATGGCATATCAAATATCAAGACTAATTAAGCAAAAATACACCCATAAATAATCACAGAAAAGAAAAAAGAAGAAAAAGTGAAAAAAGCAAAAGAGAAATAGCTCCTGCAGAAAATCCATCACAGAAAACACTCACCAGGACAGTCACCACTATATGAACCAAAAACCCTTCAAATATTCTCTGAAGATACCAAGAAGGTAAAACACGTGTAAGAAAAAAAAAAAAAAATACATAAATCTTTTAGTGGACCTATTCAATTATATATATATATATATATATGCGTATGTGTGTGCATTTTGATACCATGAAATAAATGCCTATTTGATCATTATAAATTCATTATATACACATATGCATTAACAAACATTATATATATATATATATTATTTTGGAAGAATTCCTGTTGTAATGATTATCATCGGAGAAAATGGGCTCGCTGAATCGAATTCAAATCCTGAATGATGCTATTTCTCACTGGAATTCAAAAATCCTTCTCCGAGCCATGGTAAAATAATGTTATAGACTTATTCTTTTTACCTTGTAATGGCAATGGATCTAGGAGAAGGAAAATTCCTTATTTTAATTCTGCTTAAATAATATCATTGTGTCTTTTATGGTAATTTATCCACGCACACCTGAACCCTCCCGGTTATAAATAGCAGCAGGTACGTAGAAGTCAACCCCAGACTATCGGACCGAACATTATCACCAGTAGCCCTCTTATTTCTATACGTTTGCAAAACTCTCTTTTGTTAATATATTTGTTTAAATCTTGTGTCTTTATTTCTGGCCCTTAACAAGGCCATAACAACTTGGCGCCGTGGATCATAAAGGACTCTTGAGGACCCTAAAAGGACTATATGGAAATTGTTGATATTGGTTCAACATTGGACGCATGAAATTCTATTTGCGTCACACTTTGTTCTACTCAACAGTATTTGGCAATCTGGCAAAGGAAACCGAACGAAGAAAAGATAAGAATAACTAACTTACCTTGAACTTGAACACGAGCCTCTAAACTACAACAATTTATGTCTTTTCAAAAAAAAGCACCCGTGATTTCCTGTGTGAGAAAGAAATTAAAGTGTTTTTTTATTCAGCAAAAGAAGAAAAGATTTTCTCCTCAATTAAATTTTATTTTGGTTTAATCCTTCAAAAGACAGACAAACGTGAATGAGTTTAAATCCGCCATGCTCGATTTTCTTAAGTTCCAATATGAACAGCAAAACCAATGGCCACTGAAATGGCAAGAGAAACAATAGGAGCAGCAAAAACAAATGGAAGAGAAACAACTTAAGCAGCAAAAAAGAGTGGATCAACTTCAGCTTGATATATAAAAAGAACGGCTTGAAATTCAAAAGCAAACTGAAAAAGAACGGCTTGAAATTCAAAAGGAAAATGAAAAAAATTGGCTTTAATTTTAAAAGCAAGTTGAAGAAGAAAGGCATGCATTATAAAAGCAAACAGAAATCAGACAACAAAACTAGAAGAAATTCTACTTCAAACCCAACAAGAGCAAAGAAATTTGCTTGAACTGAGAAACAGGCGTCACATAAATGAAAATGCGTTCACAAAAAACACGATCCGGGGCACAATAGATAATTTTACATATTCTCCGGACGAGGATATAATCTTCGCTTCCTATTTTAGAAGAGTCGAGTATTTATATGCTACAGATTTGAGCTGACTCCAAGAAAGTCTGCCAACTACTTCAAAAACTAGGCACCACGGAGCACTTCAGATTTGTGAACTATATCTCATAATACAAGCAAACTGACATTTACCGAAACAGTTTAAAGTTTTTCCAGAACTTTTTAATCCTATAACTTCACTTTTCCATAAGAGATGGAAGAGTATGAATTTAACCAGAAAGGATAGTGAAGATTACACTGCATTAGCGTCAGCCGTGAACAAACATTGCGATGATTTCAAATTGCCAGAATTGAGAGCAAATAATTTCAAGTATCTGATATTTGTTTAGGGACTCGTTTCAGACACTGAAATTAGATGTAGAGTTCTGAATAAATTGGAAAACGAGTCAAACCTTACTCTCCAACAAACAGCGGAAGGCTGTCATAGATCCGTTAGCGAACGCCGAGTTTCGAAAAGCACCAAGGAATCTTGCATAGCACCCATAAGAAAGGTACGCCAAAAGAAAAAAAACTATCTAATTCTCCATCTAAATGAAACCAATAGAAAAAGAAACAAGATAACATGCCCCCTAAACCGTTTTCCGCTTGTGGGTCACTACATGAGAATAAGGATTACCCTTAGTGAAATAAGAAGTGCCTAATTTGTTGCCGTGTTCTGGACAAGAGATCACACTGCCGAACGAGAAAAAATACAAAATCGAATGAACAAAACCAGTTAAAAATTAGTAAATACGTGCAAGTACAAATCTTACATAAAAATATAAAATTATAGTTGTATTTTGGGTCAGATTTGACTATCATAAATCTACATACTTGGAAAAAATTGGGAAAACCAACCTTACTAAGATCTAATAAAATGACCAGGTCTGTGACAAGTGAAAAAATCAAGTTGAATGGAAAACTTATCACAAATGTAACCTTTCAAGGAAGGACGTTAAAACTAAAAACGTTCGTATTAAAGAATACAGAAAATCTATTCGGCACCGACTGGATGGAGAAATTTAAGTTGTGGGACATGCCAATTAATTCATTTTGCCAAAAACCTAAACACCTGACCAACGTGGCAAAACATTTAATAAAAAAATCAAAAGAAACTTTTCCGGAATTTTTTTTTTTTTTTTTGCGGGGGCGGCTTTGGTCGGTATAATAAGATGATGGCAAAATTCGAGTTAAAAGTCGAGATCTAGCCTATGTTTAAGAAAAAAGAAATACGCCTTTCCCCTCTTTACCAGATATAAATGATGAACTCAACAGACTAGACAGAATCAAGTTCTTGTCGAAAATAGTACAGTCAATAGGCTTAACTGACCGTCTATATGAAAAAGAAGTCAAAGGAGATCTCTGCAATGTATTTGCTGTATGCAAAGGCAGACTTTTTACCAAGCCCGGAAGAAACGTTCGCGAAACAAGATTGAGAAAAATTTTTTTTTTCAAAAATCGACCTCAGTGATGCGTATCTTCAAAAACCGGTGGAGGAAGAATGTTCTAAGTTGCTCTGTATTAACACCCATCGTGGGTTATAGAAGTTTGATCGTCAAACGTTCGGGGTCAAGTTTGAAGTGGTAATCTTCCAACAAGTAATGGATACTATGTTGAGCGACACTGACTTCGCAGTTGCATATTTGGACGACATATTAATGAACAGTTAAAATGTAGAACAACATAAGGAACATGTTCATAAAGTCTTCTAAAAAATTCAGGTGTAAGTTTCAAATTGAAAGAATCAAAATGCTACTTCTTTATGAAGAATATTAAATACTTAGAGCACATCATCGACAAAAATGACAAATGGCCCGACCCAGAACGGGCTACCGCAATCAAAGGCATGCCAGCTCCCGAAAACGTCTCTACCTTACAAAGTTTCTTAGGACTGGCAAACTACTACTAAGTGTTTATAACTAATTTGCACAACTTACGAGCTCCTTTAAACGAACTTCTGAAAAAATACAAGGCCTTGGAATGGACATCTTAATGCCAGAAAGTATTCGTCAAAATAAAAGAAGTCTTGACGTCGGACCTGTTTCTCAATTACTATAACCTAGACCTGGACATTATAGTTGCCAAGGACGCCAGCTCGTATGGCATTGTAACATGTATTCTGCACAAGATGCCAGTTTCTCATGCGTCGAGAACATTTCTTCCTACAGAAAATAATTACTCACAAATTGAGAAGGAGTTGTTAGGGATTATTTTCACAGTAACGAAGTTTCACCGTTACACTAATAGTATACATTGTAGACGGACCATAAACCATTACTTACCATCTTTGGTTTTAAAAAGGTTTGACTGTGCATACAGCAAATAGACTGCGGAGATGGGGAACAATCCTCATAAATTATAACTTAAAAATGGAGTTCCTACTGTCTAAAATCTCAGTCATAGCGACGGACTGTCCAGATTAAAAGGAACCTCTTGAAGATAATGTGATTGCTTCTCTTTGAAGAAAAGGAGAACTGAAAACCACATTATACCAAACAGTAAGGGAACATACTGTAACTCTCGACTAAATCAAACGAGAAACTGTAAACCATGAGTTTATCAGGCAAGCTAAAAACAAAATTTATGAAAAGGACCAATAGACTTCAGATACTTTCTCCCTATGTGATGACGTACTGCTATGTAGTGAGTGAGTCGTCATTCCCACAACACTAAAAAAGAATTCTGAAAGATTTCCATGTTGGCCAGCAAGGGATTATAAGGATGAAAAGCCTTATGTGCACTTATGTGTATTGGCCCAACATGGATAAAGGATATAGGAAAAGTAGAATGCTGTAAAGGCTGTTCCTTGGGTGCTAAGGCACCTTAATCAAATAAAATCCTTGGCTTAAAACGGACTGACCATGGTCCCGAATGCATATTGATTTTTCTGGCGTGATAGATGAATTCTATCTTATAGTAGCAGATAGGATTTTGAAATGACCTGAAGTCCTTAGATGTAAAAATCCCACTACATTTTCCTTATTTTCCATAAATTTCCTCCACGAACTCTTCACCAGATTTGGGGTGGTCGATTGTCTAGTGTCCGACAATGGGAAACACTTCATGTTCTGCGCCTTTAAGAATTTTTGTGTGACCTTCCAGATCAATCATATCACAATCGCCCCATATCACCCAAAGTCCAACGAACAGGCCGAGCGCTTCGTTGATACGCTGAAAAGGGCCCTAAAGAAAGCTGACGACATCCCCAAAAGAAAATCCCTGCAACAGTTCCTTCAGGTATGTAGAATTACACCCAAGTATACACCACATTAGTACCCCTAGTTGACGTAATGTTTGTGCATAAAATCATGTCTGTGTTCGACAAGCTTCTCCCCAAACAAAGAAAACCTGGACGAAAAAATACAGTACCCAAAATATGTTACAAGCCCTCAAGGAAAGTTTTTTTTTCCAGATGTCTCGTGATAACAAATCTTTCTTGGAACAATTGAGAAAAGAATATGAAATATGATTTACATAATTCAAGGTCCCTAGTTTAACCACAAGATACATTTGAACCAAATTAGAAAAATCCTGTCGGACGATGTTGACAGCGGTCCTCTGGAAGAGAAAGAAGTCATTGATGTCATATACGATACTTTTGACATGCCAATCCCGTAACCGGCCTTGGAACAACGCTGTTTAAAGAGGAAAAGGAAAATTACGGTTTTTTTCGTTGTTAACACAAAGAAAAAGGTATTGAAACCCCTGCTAAGTTAATTCTTTGGAAGGCAGTTTAATGGTAATTTACCGATGCACGCATGAAATCTCCTAGTTCTAAATAGCAGCAGGTACTGCTCTTACGTAGACATCAATATTCTAGCAGACAGCCCTGACTGTCGGACCGTACAGTCTCGCTAGTAACCCTATCATTTGTGTATGTTTATAGGACTATTTTTTTTAATATATTTACTTAACTCAATTATTCTTTTCTGTCTTTATTTATAGCCACTAATACGGCCATAACAGTGTCATATCCTGATTTTGCAGTGGAATTGATAATTACATATAATATTGTTAAACCAAGAACCTCTCTTTGTATTGATCTTACTATAAACATTCAAGTATCCATGCATCATATTCATAGTCATGGAATGATAGAAAAATGTATTTCTCTTAATCATAAATAAATATATCAATAAAATTATCTACAATCTGTTTTGCGCAAATAGCCGCGGAGAATATGGTGTACTTCTTCATTGCCATTACACCCAGGTGCACTCTGATCTAGAGGCGCTGTACCTATTAACTAAACATATTTAATCATTTTTTATACTTGAAACAATTTAACTGCGCACAAACAAATAACTGATGTTAAATTGAATTATTGGTATTAAATAACAATAACTGAAACCCTCTATGTATAAATAAAACTATTAGTGTTAGCATTACTTAAACCCACTTCAAAGAAAGGATTAATATTACACAGAATTATCAGTGTTAGCATTATTTAAAACCATTTAAAAGTGAGTTAACAATAGCAACAATTGAAACCTCTTCATTTTAATAGAAACCCTTAAAACTATTTAACTATGTGCAAACAATAGCAAAAATCGAAACCATTTAACTGTGAGAAAACAATACTAATACTTGAACCATATAAGTGTTTTCATATATTAGATATAACACATTCAAAAATAAAACGACCAATTATTCCTTTACAATATATATATATATATATATATATAATCAGGATATGGCACTGAATAACTGTCAACAATTGATATTCCTTTAAACCGAATAACCTTAAACTTTATACTCTATCTCATCTCGTAACCCAACAAAACTTTCCAGAACTATGAGCCGAGCATGTAAAAACTTTAAACTATTCTTAGGGATCCGGTTGAAACTAAATTTTCTCTCCTTTTCGATTAGTTACTGCCATGCTCGATGTAAAAGGGTTTCCATCTCATAGCGCTAACCCATTCTCGTGGCAAGCAGAATCCCCATGCATAATGGATAGTGACATTGTAGTAAGAAAGACCAAACTCCAGTCACGCTACTATGTACACATTCGAACAAATACTCTTGGGAAAGGTACGAATTCCTGTTGTACATTGACCTCCGACCCGGCCAAGCTGTCAAAATAGGAAATGCACCTGTGTAAATAACAGGTGCATCCGGTCGAGGAATATCAGAATATAACCTTGACCATGGACGGGTTGAATAAGTGTGATTTGTGACGCCCACAAGAAGAAGGTGGCCGTCGAACTATTATATAACTCGGTGCACCGGAAGTTCAATCAGTTGATGATCATACCAGTTGGAGTGAAGTTGTTGGAATGAGGAACATGTCCCAGAGAGAATGGGCCTCCAGGTCCCCGGTTGAGCAGCCTAGGAGAGCAGGAAAGAAACGCTTTTGTGGCCGGAAGAGTGGGGGTCAATATGTTGCAGTTCTGTTCGGTCTCCAACTCCCGCTTACAGCAAAACCTTTAGTAACCCTTTCGAACCCTTTCAAATAAAGTGAGAGGTATATTTTTCTAAAGAACTGTGTCACTTGTCTTTATCGTGTCGTCTTTATGATTCTGCATGCATGTGTATATGTATTATGTGGTTATACAACAGTCCTATACTCTCCATAAAATGACGTAATTAGTACAACTACCGTTATTCGAAAAGAATGCCTTTGGCGTTAAATCACCCACGATGATTTTACATGCAATTAAAATAAATAGTCTTAGCCATCCATTCTCATGGTATACGTTAGGATAAGAAGGTTTATTTCACCCCAATCTCTCTCTCTCTCTCTCTCATTCTCTCTCTCTCTCCCTAATATATATATATATATATATGCATGCAATTTGAATATCGCTCTGGCGGTCACATTTCGAGCAACTAAAATGAAATCAATTTAATCTCAATCAGTTGCATATTTATTCCCGTATATACGTTATAATGCTATATAAGGCTTCTTTTTTACTTAGATCGTCTCTTCGGCTAGCTCCTTTCTTCTCACCTCAGTCTTTCTTGATCTTAATTATTCTACTTATTTCTTTCTCTCGTCGCCATGTCTGTTCAGTCATCCGCCATTTGGTTGTCTTCGTCTTCTGTCTGTTCGTTGCTGCAATCACAACATTCTTAGTTCACTTGTGCTCGGATAACCTCACCTCAGATACCAATTTCTCGTACATCTAATATTTTACTTCATCGAAGACAATTGTAGATGACTTGTTACGGCCATCAAAGAATTGCTGAGTATAAGTGGAACAACAAACTGCTCAATTCAAACGCTTTTCGCCGACTATCTATCGATGTTAAATTCCTAACTATTAAGCTTTAGGTGCTTATTTGGTTATGCTATCCAATGAGATTCAAAATTTTATTTGGTATCAGTATAACCGACCATCTCTTATATATAACGATTTTTCCATACCATTTGACATCGTAATAGATAGGCTTTCTTTAAACAAAGCTAATCTTCCTTTCAATTAACGATTTAGCCAATCTTTTTGTAACAACCATTTAAAAATAATATTTTTAAGGTGTAGGTGGAAACTACCTCTCTGTATTTGGAAAATTATAAAAATTGATATTTAAGGTTTTTTTTTTCTTTTTTTTAAATTTCATTGGGGGACGCGAACGGATTTGATATCTTTTAACGAAAGAAAAGCCGTCTTCTATATGCCACGATTAGGTAGTTACCTATAGGAAACTCACAATAAAAACGAATAAAACATAATTTGAATACGCATTATTACCCTAACTTTTGATTAAGGCTACTCTGTATCCTTTATTTGTTAATATGACCATCTTGCAGTTCATATGTATGTATTTACCAAACTCCTGCCCGACGAATTGGATTTGACACAAGATACATGTTATAAGCGGAGTACTGCTAGTTTGAATGCAGATCTTTTCCCTCCCAAGCTGGCTCCAGCTATGAGTTAAACAGCACTGCTGTTATTCTTCTAGATGTTGGTTGTATCATTAAATACCCGACGACGATTTTTAACCATTTAATAAAATTATTTAAACATTAGATAAAGAAACTAAACCAAACCATCCTAGACTGATTACTAAGCAAGAAAACCCAGTCTGTCATACTATCTACTAATAGCTATCGGAGATAGAAGAGGTGGATTAATGCTTCTCCTCAGGAAATTGTCTTTGCCCAGGATTTGAACATGGACAATATGAGTAAATATTGCTTGGGAGAAGTCCCAGTGGCGAAGGGGATGAGCTCAACTCCGACAACGGAATAAGCGCGTTCGAACTCGCTATTACGTTCATTTTTGGCCGAAATATCTTTGAAAGGTATGAATCCTCGTATCCAACTCCAAGTGACGGGTGAAAAAAAAGTACCTCTACAATTCTTCTGCAAGGATACCCATGACTTTAAATAAACCACGAAGATTGATATGCCATTAAAACAAAGATACCAAACCACATTAAGTTGCCTAGTTGGTTGGGGCTATAGAATACACTGACTGCACCTCGACAGATGGGTAAGATCCCCCCCAACGAGTGTCCTGAATATAACACTAAACATTTTGATGGGGAAGTCCTAGTAATGCGGGGGCTTTGGGGAATACGGAGCACCTCTTCATTGTCATTGCTCTCAGGTCTACTGTGGCCCGGCGTGGTAGCACCTGATAGGACCCTATCTATGGGTTAAATAGAACTAACAGCATACTTATGCTAAACTGAATTGTTTGATTAAACTGAATAGCTTGAAATAGAAATGTTTTTTGACATTGAAATTGTATTTACGCTAAACTGAATTGTTTAACATAGAACTGTTTTGACAATTAACTGTGTGTAAACAAAATCTGTACCTATACTAAACTGAATTAGCTGAATTAGAACTGCTAGACTAAACTGAATAGCTCGAAATAGAAATGTTTTTCACAATTAAACTGTACATACATTTAAACTGCGTACTTATGCTAAACTGAATTGTTTGAAATTGAACTGTTTTTGACATTGAAACTATACTTAGACTAAACTGAATAGTTATATATAAATGCTTGAATAGTTTTAAATAGAAATGTTTTTGACAATTAAATTGTGTACTCATGCTAAACTGAATTGTTTGAAATAGAACTGATTATTTTCATAAAAATGGATTTGGCGTTAAATAGCCTACAAAGGTTGATATGCCATAAAACCCAACAAACCAAACCAAGCCAAACCAAACCAAATTAAATACAGGTAGTTAATTACAAATGCTACCATCTTACCAGGCTCATTCATTAGCTCAAGTTAACCTGTTTTCTTAATTAAATAAAGTTAACTGTAAATACGCTTTTTATTATAGTTTTATCAGATTAATTTTCACCTTTAATATATATGAAAAATTCACTTAATTCTTTTTAAATATTTTAAAGGTATGATCTATGAAAATTAAGTAGTAATTTACTAAGCTTTCTGCTTAGATATAGCACAACGTTGAATGAATGAGGTACCCAATGAGGCACCCAATGAGACTCACAGGTTTGCTAGTCAAGAGTGCTAATCGTTACACTACCCGAGGCTCCTTATCAATGAAAAAGGAGTTTCATACATGATTTTAGTAAAACATTTTGAAAAATTATTTAAATATCCAATTTTAAACCACCAAACTATTTCTATTTTGTATATTTTGAGCGGATCTTATTTGCCGTATTTTGATTTTATTTCTAGAGTATCTCCAAGTGCCTATTCAGTAACTTTCTTCAGAACCGAGTATAAACAGATCTCTAAATTTTATTCGGGCGTATAAGACTTACTGTCAGCGCACATTTTTTTTCTATAATTTTTATTTTTGAACAGAACAAGAAAGAAACAGATCAGCAGATTTATTCATAATCGGATTTGAGTGGCTTTCGCTGTGCTCTGACCGTAAGGGAAATAAATTTAGCAAATGCGCAAAACTGTTGTTTATATTGAATTTAAGGAACTAGTAAACCATGATTGTCGACAATTTTGTTTTCTATTGGCTGAATAATTCCTAAATTTTACAAATCAATGCTTCTAATTCATGGTTGGTTAGTTTATGACATACAACCCTTATAGGTTACTTAAAGCCAAATCCATTTTTATACGAATCATCATCATCATCATCATCATCATCATGTCGTGCTGGTAGCACGGATATCCCTGACCCTCTCTAACCACTTTTCCCTATCGTTCATCGCCTCAGGCAGGTCTTCTGGACAACATCCTGTATCCTCACATAGTTGCTGAATGTATGTTCGTGCTGGTTGTCCTGCTTTTGCACGGCCATGTGTGGGGGTCCATAAGAGTACGTCACTTATGAGTTCGTCCCTGCTTCTCCACCAGTGTCCTGCATGTCTGGTTCGTAAACAGTTCTATTTCAAACAATTCAGTTTAGCATAAAAATAGTTTCATTTCAAACAATTCAATTTAGCATAAGTACGCAGTTTAAATGTAAGTATACGGTTTAATTGTCAAAAACATTTCTATTTCAAGTTATTCAGTTAAGTCAAGTAATTCTAATTCAAACAATTCAGTTAAATATGAGTATAGTTTTTGTCCAAACACAGTTAAATGTCAAAATAATTCTATTTCTAACAATTCAGTTTAGCATAAGTACGTAGTTTAAATGTCAAAACAGTTCTATTTTAAGTAATTCAGATTAGCATAAGTATGTAGTTTAGTTCTGTTTGACCCATAGATAGGACTTAATCAAGTTCTACCACTCGGCGTCTGGGAGGACCTCGGGACGATTGCAATGAAGGGGTGCTCTGCAATCCCCAAAGCTCCAGCATTACTCGAACCTCAGCATCAGATTGTTTAGTGTTATATCCAGGACAGTCGTTGAAGGAGACTTGCTCCTCTGCAGAGATGCAGTCAGTGTATTCTGAAACCCCAACCGACTTGGGTCTAATTCAAGGCTCACATTCTATGTTTGCACATAGCATTTAAAATAAATAGAAAGAAATATATCCGGTGAGTATTTTCTATTTTGCTGAAAGCAAACAAAACTAGCGTTTGTGATTAAAAAAGTATTTTTTCTAATAATTTTAGACATGAATGTTCCCTTTACGTTCCAACAAAAATAAACTAACAGCAAATTTTACGTGGTACGTGTAAACAGGATATATAATTATTTACACACACACACACACACACACACACACACACACACACACACATATATATATATATATATATATATATATATATATATATACATATATATATAAGAATGTTTCATTAAATAAAAAAGATAAATTTTGTATAATTTATTTAAGATCCTTTCAAGTTTTCTGATAAGTGTCATAGTTTCAGGTTAGAATTGGTTGATGAATTTCTCAAAATTGTCCTGAGTGCTCGTGAAATTCAATTACCAATTCCAACCTAAAACTAAGACACTTATCAGAAAACTTGAAAGGATCTTAAATAAATTATACAGACAAAATTTGTCTTTATTATTTAATGAAACATGCTTAAATGAACGACTGTGGCCTTAATACCCATTATATATATATATATATATATATATATATATATATATATATATATATATATATATATATATATATATATTAATACAGTAACAAGGGGGGTTTGTTTTCAGCATAAAAGATTTTCTACAGAAATAATAATCATAAAATCAGCTAACGCCGGCATGAAAAACTCTCAAAAGAGAACAAATGATTATAATAATATGCACAACCTAACATCTATCCTGGAGAATGACACGCACAAACTCCTCTGGGATTATGACATACGAATGACTCACCTAATCTTAGCCAGACAACTAGATCTTTTAATAATAAATAAAAGATAACTTACGAAATTGTGGACTTTGCTGTCTCGGCTGACCACAGAGTAAAATTGAAAGAAAGTGAAAAGAAGGATAAGTATCTCGACCTTACTAGTGAATTGAAAAAACTGTGGAACGTGAAAGTGAAAATTATACCAATTGTAATTGGTGGTCTGGATACAGTCACCAAAGGATTAATAAAAGAACCGGGGGACTTGGAAATAAGAGGACGAATGCAGAACATCCAAACTACTGCATTATTGAGACCGGCCAGAATACTGAGAAGATTCCTGGAGACATGAGGAGACTTGCTGTCACTATAACTCTAGTAAAAGGCCATCAGCTAACGATGATGTGAAAATCTCAAGAAATAATCATAATATTAATCTTTTAAAAATTAGAAACAATTACAAACAATAAGAATATAGAATCTTGATATAGGGATGGAATTTGGCAGTAGAAAAATGTGCCATGTTATTAATGAGAAGCGGGAAAAACGGGGGGAGTAGAACTGCAAAAACAAGGAAAAAACCAAAACGCTGGGTGAAAAAGAAAGTTACATGTACCCAGGTATATTGGAAGTTGACACCGTTAAACAAGCGGACATGAGGGGAAAATTAGAAAAATGTATCTTAGACGAACGAGAAAACTTGTCAAAACCAATCTACAGCAATAATCTTCTAAAAAGGGATAAACACATGAGCTGTCCCTCTTGAAAGATACACGAGATCCTTTTTTGAAATGGATTACTTTAACAAATGGAACAGAAGACAAGAAAAATTTATATGATGCACAAGAACTTACAACTGAGTGATGTCTAGAAACATCAAGAAAAGTAGAAGGAAGAGAACTCCCCAACATTGAAGGGAGTGTGGATAAATTAAATACGACGAATTGAAGACTTCATGAAAAAGGACTAATTACAACGACCAAACATTGAACCCTGCATACTATTTCCAAGAAACCATAAAGTATGCCGCAAAGGAACAATTGGAAGAAAAGCCCAACTATATCGATCTGCATATCTCTGATTAGGTAAAAGCAAGACGCAAAAAATGTAACTATGTCATAGATGGAATGCAAAAATTCATACGAGATTGTTATATATACTTGGATAATAGATTCGGTTTGTTTTTTTTGTTTAATGGCATATCAACCTTTTGTAGGTTATTTAATGCCAAAGCCATTCTCCTAGAACAGTTGTGGTACTATTTAACTCGTAGCTGGGAGGATAAGGGGGTTCATACCTTTCCCAAGGGTACTTGCCCGAAAGTGAACGTAATAGCGCGACTGGAGTACGAACTTGCTTACTCTGATTCCGCAGTCCATCGCTTTGACCATTAAACCACGAGGACACCCCAGTGTCTGTAAATATTCAAACTATCAGATTAAATCATACAATTTATCATAAAATATTATCACAAAACTATGTAAAATTGGAAAATTAAATAAGCAGCTGATGGACAAACCGTAGCAGAAGTGGAAATATGAACTCTCTCTCTCTCTCTCTCTCTCTCTCTCTCTCTCTCTCTCTCTCTTATTATTTGTTGTAACACTGATGCCACTCAATTATACACTTAGGAAATTCACTGAATATCACAAAGTTACATGAAAAGATAAACCACCTGATATATATAGATGATATTCAGATATTTGCTAAAAATGACAAAGAATGAGAAATCCTCCTTCAAAGTATGAGAATGTAAAATCAAGAGAAAGGAATAGATTTTTGGATTGGAAAACGTACCTTGCTGATAAGGAAAAGAGAAACAGGAGAAATTGAAGAAACGAATCAATGAAACATAATAACATATGGAGAAAAAGAAGAATTACAATTCTTTGGGAATTTTTAAAGTGGGCACCATCACTAACAGACTAAATAAAACGTAAGAAAAATACCTCAGAAGAATAAAAACAACTCTACGAAACCAAACTCTGAAATTAAAATCTCATCAAAGTGAAACAAATTTGGACAGTCCCGCTAGTAAAGTACTCGGGATCATTCTTTTAAGATGATCAAGGGACGAAATAGACCAAAGCCCAAGAAAATTGAAGTTAATGCACAAGGTGTTACCCTCGAGAGATAGCATGCGTACATAAAAGAATAGAGGGTGGCCAGCACTGAAGACGTAGAGGCAAAATTTCAGGACACGAGTTATGCATAAAAAAGAGCACAGGAAGAATAATTGCAACAGCCAGAGGTATCAACGTCTCTCTAAGAACAAGCAGAAAAGTAACGAAGTGTAGAAAATAAGAATGGAATTTTAAAAAAGCGTTGAGATTTCGTATTAGATGACTAGGACAAGGCTAAAAAAGAAAACTCCAAGAGGAAAGCTGAATTCCTTTTAAATATCATCAAGTCGTGCTGACAGCACGGCTTTCTCTGACTCTCACTTATTTCATCCTTCCTTGTCATAGATCACACTCGGAAGGTCCTTCAAACAGTATCCACTGTCCACACAAAGCTTATGTAAGTTCCTGCTGGTCGGCCAATACTAGCGCATCCGGTTATAAAGATCCATGGAAGAACGTCACTTATGAGTTCACCCTTCCTTCTCCGGCAATGTCCAGCCATCTTGTTTGTCTTGGGTGGTTTTTGAGATGGGAAGTAAGTGGCTGTGTTGCTGCTGTTTTACAGCTTGTTCAATGATTTGATCAAAAATTCATAAAGACCAATTACATCCCGGCAAAAATTGATAATTCGAATTACAAATATAGTTTATGTGGAGACACAGGTGAGACGGATAATCACACAATAAGCAAAGGTAACAAACTGGAACAAAAGAAACATAAGAGTGGGCAAACATGTTAGGAATTGTTAATTCTTAGGAATTGCACAAGAATTAAAATTTGACTAAACTGCAAAATGGTATATGCACAAAATAGAAGAAGACCTAGAAAATATGACACAGAAAATTATCTGGGATTTGAGAGACAAAAGGATCATCTAGTATTGACCTGAAGACCAGAACTAGTGTTAATTAAGAAGAAAATAACTTGCGATCTCGTGGATTTTGCTGTTATAGCAGACCATGAAAAAAAGAGGAAGTAAAATCAAGTCTATGGATCTTGCTATAGAGCTAAAAGATGCTGTTGAACATGATGTTAACGTTGATCAACTTGTAGATGGTGCGCTTTGAACGATCCCAAAAGGCTTGTTAAAGGTATTGAATGAATAGGAAATCAGAGGAAGAATTGAGCCCATAAAGCATTGTTACGATCGACTCGAATACCCAGAAGAGTTATGTAGAACTGAGGTGGCTTGCTCTAACTCAGCATTCGGAAATAGACAACCAGTTAAGCCAAGGGTGAAAAACACCATTTAAGTGGAATAACGTGATTTCTAGTCCAGTTTTCACTTTAATAATGATAACAATCGATTCCAGCAGCGAGGAAAACGGACTGCAGAAAATGAATATTTTGGGAAGAATCGACATTGTCCAGATTACAACTTTCGGTAGATTGGAACGATTAGAAGTCTTGGAGAGCTGAAGGAACCTTCAATTCTTTGGATTTAAAAGAAATATACATGATACTACCGATGTGAAAAACCCCAAAAAATATTTTCACTACTATTATTATCTAAGGAAGGATGTCAGTGAAATATATGCTTAGAAAATACAAAGGCAGCAATAGATTTACTAAGACGAGGGAAAAAATTATCTACCACAAGAGTTAGAGCTGTTGTATATATGTTCAAGCAGGTCGTTCTGCCTTTGCTCGTCCGCGTGAAGAGGTCCACCGGAGTATATTATTTATGCGTTCGTCCTTAAATCTCCAGCAGTGTTCCGTATTTCTGATTCGTCTAACTTGGATAGTTTCGCGATGAGTGGTAGGTGGCCGTATAGATGTTGTTTTCTGAGGTGTTGCTTCCAGGGCATATTCAAAATTGCTCGCAGCATTCTTGTGTAATTGCCGTCAAGCTTTTTCTCAATACGTTTTGTTAGCGTCCATGTTGTGCATCCATATAACAGTATCGTCACGACCACCACTTGGAAAAAACTGCGTTTTATTTTATTGGACAGGTCTGACCTCCATAGGACCAACAGCCTATCGATAGCTGTCCATGCCTTTGGTAGTCACATATTGATGTCTTTCTCGGTTGATGAAACGCTGCTTCCTAGGTAGGTGAATTTTTCCACCCTTTAGAGCGGAGATGTCGCCTCTTTGATTATAATATAAAAGGAAAAATGTGAAAACTGCAGAAATCGAACTATCCAATCAAGCAAGCATTAGATCACTTGGAGAAAAATAAGTTGATATATACCTGGGATTATTAGAATCGGACACCACCAAATAAACAGAGATGAAATAAAAAGTAGAGAGTACAGCAGAAGATAATGGAAACTTCTTTACACAAAACTTTTCTGCAACATTCTAATCAAAGGAATAGATTCCTGGGCTGTCTTCCTTTATTAGATATTCTGGACCTTCCAAACCTCAACAATGGGGAAACTAAGAAATATCAACCATAGAAAATTGCCCTAGCCCTTACATCTGTGGGTTGTCATTGAAGTAATATGTTACAAGAAAAGAAGAAGGAAGAAAACTTGTAAACATTGAGATTTCTATGGATACTTTAATTTTAAATGAAATTTGAATATGAAAAAAGAACAAAGACAGGAAAATGAAAACCCAAAACCTAATAATAAGCAAAACAACTGTTAGGATACTTCAAAGAAAAGAAACGAAGGTAAATAAATGCACACGAGATTACCTGGTCATAACTAAGAAGGAGGAATATGAAGAGTATAAAAGATTCGTGGTGTAATGGTTATCGTCGTAGGAAATGGACACGGCGACACGAGTTCAAATCCTGGACGAGACAGATTGCATTTCACATAGCACTAATACCCTTGGGAAACGTATGAATCCAATTATTCTCCCTCCAGCTATGGGTAAATAGTAGGGTAGACTAGGTTCTTCAGCCTTGGCGAGGCAACTAGTCTAGGAGAAGGAAAACTCTGAATTCAAACCTGTTAAACTCCGCTTAAAATTTGACCTTGTGTCATATCCTGTCCGAGCGGAGGGGTTGAGTAAATATGATAAACGAGTCTTTCTTAAAAGCAGCACAAATCAATACCATAAAAACTACTCATATCCAAGCAAAACATGATAACATTTTGGATAATAGAAAGTGTAAATAATGCGGTTACAGCGATAAAACAGTTAATCACAACTGAGTGACGACAGCAAACGACCACAAAAAGAACACAATAGTTTGGATGACAGATCAGGAAATGAAATCCACAGAGAATTTGGCAGGAAACTAAAATTTCATTTTTCAAACAAATGGAATATGCACATACCAAAACTTTTCCTAGAAAAGGAGACGTATAACATTAAAAAATACCGTTTCATTGCCCTAGTGGGTAGAGTGTTCGCCAGAAGTCCGGGACAGCGGGATTTAATCCGGGGTTGAGTCATACCAAAGACTCAAAAAATGGTACTTAATACTTCCTTGCTTAATACTCAGCATTATAAGGTACGTATCAAGGGTAAAGTGGAGCAATCCAGCGAAATGAGTAGCGCCCTCCCCTACACCTCGGTGTAGTAGCTATTGAAAAGGGATCCTTCGGGTCGCCCTTGACTAAGGTCACCAAATTTACTTATAACTTTTATGGAACTTTGAGAGAGAAATGGATCATCAGACTAAATATTATTAACCAAGAAGAAAGGAACTCATCATTTAGTGAATTTTTCCGTTGAAGCATACCATAGAAAAAATGAAAGCCCAAAGTTTGACAAATATCTGAATCTTGCTGAAAAAGCTGTGTAACTTGCTGGTTACAGTGATAGCCGTTGTGGCTGGTACCATTAAAGTGATCCCAACATGCCTGGAGATCAGTGGCCAAATCAAGAACATCCAAACCACAGCACTGTTAAAATCAGAAAAAAAAAAAAAAACGAACTGCAGACTTTCTGTCACTCAGATCTCTGTGAAAAACCACTAGTTAGACATGATGTGAAAAACTTACAAGGAGAAAAGAAACCGAAAATAATTGTTAGTAAAATACAGCTTTATCGATTTTTCGCTAGTTTCTTGAAGAAAAAACGTACGCTTGGTTTGATACAGGCTCCTTGGGTTTAAAGAGATATGTAGCTTACGTCTTTCTTTCTGGTCGATTAGACAACAAGACCCTGTTGAATTATTTTACGCTTTGCGAGTTGGATAGATTTTTTTTTTTTATAAATTCACGTCTGTACACTGTAATGTTTAGACAATATATGGAAATTTGTAGATAAAATTATTCGTTCGTCCAATATATTAGCATAACAACAACAACAACAACAACAGCAATAAATAATAATCTTGTCGGCGAACTAGAATAATTATTGGAGCTGAGTATGACGGTGTTATCAATTGTTGTTGGTGTGTTTGGAATGGTCCTCAAAGGCCTGTAAACAAGACTGGTGGAAATTGAAATCAGAGGAAGAATCGAGATCATATAGACTGCAGTAATGTTAAGATCAGCTGAAATACTCAGAAGAGTTCTGGAGACCCGGGGACACTTGTTGTCACTCAGACTTCAGTTAAAGACAGCCAACTAATGCCAGTATGAAAAACTAGCAAGAAGTGAAATATTAACACTTATGGATTATGTAAATACTTTTTCCATAAATTGTCAAAATCTCTGGAAACAGTTCTTTTTCAAACAATTCATTTTAGCATTAGTACAGAGCTTGATTTTTAAAAACACATGTATTTTAAGCAGTTCAGTTTAGGCAAACAGTTCTATTTCAAACAATTCAGTTTAGCGTACAAAAACTTTTCCATTTCACACAATTCAGTCTAGCATAAGTTCACAGTTTAATTCTATTTGACCCATAGATATGAACCTGTCGGGTGGTACCACTAAGGGTCAGAGGGAACCTCGGAGATGTGGCAATGAAGGGGTAATCCGCATTCCCCAAAGCTCTAGTTTTACTGGAAACTTACTATCAGATTGTATAGTATCATTACCAGGACATGCGTTGGCGGGGTCTTACTCCTCTGCAGAAAATCAGTCGGTGCATTCTACTGGGGAAGTAGCAATGGAAATTGCAATTGAAATATGTACAACAGTTGTAAGGAATAAAGGGTAAAAAAAAGCAATCGAAGGTATTGAACCACCCAATTAAAAAGTCATCAATATCCTTCGTAAATAAGAAAACTACAAATACCAAGGCATATTAGAAGTGAATCATCATCAGCAGCATCAGTCTCGCACCGTAGGTTTGCGTTATAGAGGGACCACTGGTGACTTTCTGAAATCACATTATCTTGGATGCGGTAGTCGCCATCATCATGCAGTATGTCCCAGGCAGGATTGATTGACGGAGCCGGTCCTTTTCCAAGCTCGACTGTGGCTATGGTCCTTCAATTTGATGGTTTTGAACAAGACGCTATTGTAGTTCTTCTAGGAGCCCCTTCACTTCATTAAGAAGACCTTTCACCACTGAGTTTAGCCCTCCAGCTGGAAAGGTTTCCATGCCTTGGCACAGGGAGCCCGCACGTGAGAATTTTAGAGAATGCATAAGGACTAGTTATACCCATACACTCCGAAAACGCAGCTGTCAGACACCAAAATTTTGAATATATATTTATAAAAAAAATTGATAACAAGGTAATCCAAGTAGGAAAGATTTATTGAGAAGCAATGTCGACACTATAGCGTGTCGGTTCTAATGAACCATCATCAGAGCTATGAGGGATGATATTAGTGATGTTAAATCAATGATCGATGTTTACCAGTGCAAAATACAAAAACCTAGAGAGAATTTATATAACAAGAAAAATTTGGATGTTTAATGAGTGAATCAGCGTTTGTTGTTTTAATTTACGTCATTTGATTTATTAGAAATATGGTGTATAATTTATTATCCTTTCGTTTATCGAGAAAGATTTCGAATCAAAAGGAGGGAGAAAAAGAAAGACAAAAAGAAAAAGAGAAAGGATAAAATTATGATATACGTAGAATATATTGACTAAAGATTAAATATACTGTAGCTATTTAAAATGGATTTGCTTAAATAAGGAGAAATATTATAAAAGACAGGACGAATATTAGGGAATTACAGAGTGAAATAGCAGCAACTTCGAAAATTCGTCTTAGTCTTTTATTATGAATGTAAATGAGCATCTTGGCACTAATGAAATCGAAGTTGTGATTTGAGTGAGAAATGTGTTGAAATAGTGCAATGTTTAAGTTACCAATTCTTTTGTCTCTTTTGTGTTCTTTCAAGTGAAGGTGAAGGTTTCGAGATGTTTCAACAATATATTTTAGATTAAAATTCTTACAAGGAATACAATAAAAACAAGCGTCTGAAAATATTTTTGTATTTTGCACTTTTAAACATCTATCGTTGATTTAACATCCCTAATATCATCCTTCATAGTCCTGATGATGGCTCATTACCAGTGCAAAACCGAAACGCAATAGTGTCGATATTGCTTCTTAATAAATTTCTCCTACTTGGATTACCTTGTTATCAATTTTCCTTTAAATATTGTCGGATTATACTCCATTATTTACTTCCATATATATATATATATATATATATATACACACTTTTGTCCAACCCTACCATTGGCTATGGGTATGTATTAATGATTGAATCCATTAAAATTTGATCCTTTCGAGCCTGTACATGTAAGGCAGAACTTTTTTTTCTTTTCTCTACTTTGAGAGACAAAGTAAACTAAGTATACACCGATTTAAAATAATAATAATAGTGTTTTTAGCTGATGGCTTTTCAAAAGAGTTTGGATGGCAGCAAGTCTCTTCAGGTCTCCCGGACTCTTTTCAATATTCTATTCAATCTTTATGAAATTGTCTTGATAGTCTCAACTTGTCCCCTGATTTCTTAGTCTTCCCGTCTCTTTACCAAGACTTTGGGGATTGTAATCGAAGGCACCAATTACATATCATTATTATCATCGTTACTATTTTTGAGCGAATTATGCCAGAAGAAAAACGGTTGAAATAGAGAACTCCCAACTGGAACGACATGGTAAAAAGTGTCTGATTGAATCTTCATTAATATGATGAAAATTGTTACATCTTTGAAACTATTTTTTTTAAAAATGACTGCCACACTATCGAAGTAATATTTAATGATTTTCCTCCTGAATTCAAAGTTGAATATTATATAAATGCATAAGAAGGGAAAAGGAAAGGAAAAGGAAATAAATGGGATAGAGAATGGGAAAATGAGCAGTGGTAGAATCTTCTTCCCATCCCCAAATCATGTGACTAGAACTCTTTTAACCAAAAGCCGTTAAAAGTAAAAATGGCAGGTAAGATTGTTTAGATTATTACTTGAAGTGTTGAGTAAATATCGAGCATTGACGAATACACAAAATGGCACGAATTTAAACAACTAAGCAGAAGTATCAGTTATAAACCAATCCATGCACCATAAATTAACTTGAGAACGAATAAAAATTTTAATCTAACAGGCGATTAAAAACGTTACCCTTGAACTTTTACTCTTTTAAAACTTAGTAAATTTAAAACCGAATTATTTCTTATGACCCACTAAATGACATTTATCTTATTAGATTACCAGGTTACATTTGCGACAGGCACGAATAAAATAAACAACTCGGGGAATGGTATAGCAAAACTATATTACTTATGAACATGACAAAATCCAAATCTATTTCAACGTGGAACTCAATAAATAGATCTGTATGTCATAAACAGCATGTGTCCCCTTGATAGCAACATTGGAGGCCCGATGAGAATCCTATAAAATTTAGCAGTTCTAATTTTAGGTATGCAAACAACAACGAACGCGACTATTCAATTCAGAAATAACAACAGAAGAAAGGGATTAGAGAAGACAACAAACACTTACTTTACATTTATATCAAAAGAAATCTATCAGAAAGAGAGTATAAAAAAGAATGAGAGAAATTTGGACAGAATCCGTAAGATTTCATGAAACAAGCCAAAGATCAAGCTAGAATGACCTTAAAGAAAGCTTGTTTTCTGATCTTGAGATAGTATAAATGTGTGAACTAGTAAAAAGGGAAGATTATCAACAAGATGTCGCAATTCGAAACTTTAGCAGGGGTAAAAATCCAGAGAGGTATATTCCAGGAAGATGCAGTGACGACATTACTGTTGGTAAGAGCAATGATGCCACTCAATTACATACTTTAAAAGTGCATGAGGGTCAACAAATTTACACAATCACAAGAGATGATTCTTCCCCAAACGTATATGGATTTCATCAAGCTGTTTGCAAAATAATATAAGAGAAATGGAGAATATAATTCACACAATAAGAATATACAGTCAGAATATAAGAATTGAATATGGCTGAGAAAAATGATCCATGCTCATAATGAAAAGTTGAAAAGGATGAATAATAAAAAGAATAAAACTACAAAATAAGAAATATTAGATTGCTTGGAGAAAAGAAAATTACAAGTACCTAGAAATATTGGAAGGGGACACTACCAAAACAAGCGGATATGAAAGAAAAATAAGAAAAAAAGTGCCTCAGACGAACGAGAAGCTTCTCGAAACCATGCTCTGCAGCAAAAATATCATGAAAGCAATAAACACCAGGGAAATTCCGTTGTAAGATACTCTGGACTATTTTTAAAATGGTTAAGGGGAGAACGCAGAAAAACGAACCCCAGTCCAAAAAAGGTGATGACGATATACAAGACCTTACACCTGAGAGATGACATATACAAGAAGAAGTTGGACTTGCCAGCACTGAAGATAGTGTGGATCTATCAACAAAGGACTCGAGCACTACATTAAAAATAGCAAAGAAAGGCTACTTACAGCGGACATTAACGGCACTGACAATAAAAGAACAAATGGAACAACAACTAGAAAGCAAAAAATAGGGAAAAAAAGCAACTGTATGGATATTTCAAGCGGCAAAGAGCGAAATCGCAAACGAGAAGATTAGGGCATCGCTAGGAAAGAGAAAACTTAACATAAAAACTGAATCTTTTTTTATGGCAGCCAAAAAGTTATATGGACCGATGATATTAAAGTCAAAATCTAAAATACGTAACAGAAGAGCAAATGTAGTTTATGTGCCCATAGGTTTGATATGTAGCCAACTAGCGCTAACAAAGTATAATAGGGGGCACGTTTATTTGGTGCTCGAGAACCTACATACAACAGCTCTGTGCCAATACAGGATGTAGCCTTGAAGACCTAATGGAAGAGATTGACGATAGAGAGAGGTGGCAGGAGAGGGTCAGGGATATCCGTGCTGATGGCGTGGCAGGATGATGATGACGATGATGATGATGATGATGATGATTATTTGATGCTAAAAAGGATAACTAATCGTCTCCAACCCACCAAATTCCAATAATCGCATTATTATAGCCATTGAGAAAATAAAACTGAATAGAGGGAAAGAAAAAATGAGATAAACAATTTTAAAGAAGAAGAAGAAGAGCTACATGGAAGAGCCACATCATTTTTGACATGATCCGGAATACTCAGAAGTGTCCTTGAGACCTAAGGAGACTTGCTGTCCCTCAGATTCCATTGAAAGAATACCAGTTAATGCTGGTGTAAAAAACTGACGTGGAATAATAGCAATTATAATGATAATAATATTTGACGGATGACATAGAATTTATGTTACAAGAAAAGACTCTCTAATCTAGATATGAAAACCGATCTCGAATGAAGGCATTAAGTTAAAAATTTACCTCGTGTCGCATACCCCTTATACGGATGTTTTGCATATATATATATATATATATATATGTGTGTGTGTGTGTGTGTGTGTGTGAGAGAGAGAGAGAGAGAGAGAAAGAGACAAAAAAATGAACTTGAGGAGTCGTCGGCATTGGATATTGTGTACATGCAACAATTCAGTCATCCGAGAAATATTCAAAAGAGTTAATAATGCCAGTAATAGTAATGTTACCAACAGAAATGGCTTAGGGACAAACAGAAAAAAAACACACACACAAACAAAGAAGAAAATGGATGGCAGGGAGAAAATTAAAGAAAGCGAAAATGTAGACCAGTACTTAGATCTTGCTAGTGAACTAATAATATTCAAGAACATGAGATTGATTTTGATACCAATTGTAGTTGGTTCTTTTGCAACTGTCCTCAAAAACCTGCAAAGGACTGGGATAACAGAAGATCAGAGGAAGAATCGAGATCATGTAGACAACAGCACTAAAAACATCACATAGAATACAACAGTGGAGATTTATGAGTAACGCTCTCAAAGAGTAGAATAATAATTTGGCCCGAAAACCCAGTGGTATGTGCACAAAGAAGAATCTATCCTAGAGAAAGAGGAGTATAGAATTTTCAGGTATTTTGAAATACAAACGAATCACCCAATCCTAGCCAGAAGCACTGACCTAGATTTGATTAACTAAAAAATGAATAAATAGAATTTGCCATCTTGTGGATTTTGTAATCCAGCAACAGACATTTTGAAAGTAAAAGAAAACGAAAAGATAGAAAATACTTGGACCTAGTCAGACAACTAAAAAACCTATGGAACATGGAGACGCTTAGACCAATTGTAGTCGGTGCATTTCAGATGGTCCTCAAAGATTCAAATACTTGGAAAAAAGACTAAAAGAATTGGAAATCTTAGGAAGAATTGAGACCCTCCAGACCACAGCTGTTAAAATAAACTAAAATACCGTTAAAAACCCTAGAGATCCGAGAAGACTTGCTGCCACTAAGACCATCATTTTAATTGGTATTAAAAATTAGCTAGGATCAATGATAATAATAATAACTATTACCATTATATAATAGTAAATGTTGGTTATGTGATGATAGAGACGAAACAATCAATCGCATAATGAGCAAATGCAGTAAATTGCTACAAAAAGAGTATAAAACTAGACACGACTGGGTGTGGAAGGTGATCCACAGGGAATTGTGCAAGAAATTTAGATATGACCACACAAACAAGTGGTATATGTCCACCCCGGGATCTGTCCTTGAAAATGAAACGCACAAAATCCTATAGGATTTAGAGATATAGGGTGTCTCAAAATAGATGCAGTCCATTAATATGATAATGATCTATTTCTGAAACAAGATACTCCATGTCAACTGGAGTGAGTTAATGCTTGATTTCAATTCTGTGTGGATACAGCGGAGGATCCTTCTTTAAAATTCTCTGCAATGAGGCATGGGAAAGATCATGTTCTTGGGAACATCTTCCTTGGGACTTTATCGGACTCCTTCCGACGGAATATCTCGCCGCATCCACATTGTCAGGATATCTTGCATTCAACTTCCTGCATGATCTGGGATTTTCTGTCTTCTTGTTCAGATTGTTTACTGACTCTGTGACATGAGATTTGTTTACCCAACAAAACATTTGATTTTTGGGGGGATAATTTGTTAAGTAAAACTTCCTGCGAAATTTTACTTGCACAGTTTTAAATGATTTTGTCTCCAAATAATTGACGCAAAATATTTTCCTCTCTTGTCCAAGGCATTGTGACTGAGGATTAATAGTTATTATATACTATTTTCAAATCTGAAACGATAAAAGAACACAACATTATTAGTAGTAGAGTTATTAGCAGTGACATTGGTCCCATGAATATTGAGAGACCCTGTACAAACCTATTTTCGGTCAGACGACTAGAACGAGCCATAATCAACAACAAAAAAACCTGCCGAATAGGAGACTTTGGCGTCCCGGCAGACCACAGAATAAAATTAAAGAAAAGGGAACAGAGGAATAAGTACCTACATCTCACTAGAGAACTAAAGAAAACTTAGACGGTGACAATGATATAATTGTAATTGTTGCTCTAGGAACAATCTCCAAAAGAATGGTAGAATGGCAGAAAGACTTGGAAATAAGAGCACGTCTGGAGATCATCCAGACCGCAGCAATTTTAAGATTGGTCAGAATACTGAGAAGAGTTCTGGAGACCTGAGGAGAGTTGCTGTCAGTCAAACACCAGGAAGAAACCATCAACTAATCCTGGTGTTAAAAACTCTTGAGGAGTAAAATACTTATAATACAACAAATGTAGCAGCAATTAACAAAATTTCTAAATCAAATTAATTATACATATTGCACCAAGAATAAGTATATATGTTTGTAGATACGAAGAAGAGTAATGTAAATTTTTTACTTGGCTTCCAGTCTTCACTGCAAAGGGGAATAAAAGACCGAAGGGGAGTTGGAGACAAAGATCACTATTTAGTCCAACGAGCAGAAATGAAAAACATATCAGTTAGGCTTCACGGATAAAGATTCAAACTTGGAAGGCCTTAACAGTTCAAAGAATTAAGGCAAAAAATGAAAGATTAAGGTGTAGATTCTCACGTGACAAACGGACACGTGACAAACGGACACGTGACGTGGGTAGACATATCTCCAATCCAAAGGGAAACCATTATCTTTGTCTCCCTACTGTGTCAGGAATGATAATCTCCCTACATCAATAATCATTGCTATATACATTTAAAACATCTGCCAAGAATTTTGAAACATTGTTTTTGTTAGAGAGTGAAAGTGTTCTTGATAAATGAGCCAAAGAATAAGGAATTACCATGTTTTTTGTAAATGCGACTTTCTAAAGTTCCGTAAATAATCATATAAATATATATATATACACACAGGACTTTGGAAAAAAATTCGTGACGTAAATATCTGGGTTAATACATAGGTTAGACAAATGAAACTTAACAGGAGTACTATTGAGGAAAATAAGATGTATTCATCAAAATCTGATTGAGAAATTCAAAGGTATGTAGATTTCATGAATGATTTTTACACGTTTTCAACAATCTCTTCCGATACTGGTGATTGTCTTGATCCTTTCGCCCGCCACAGAAAGCCTTCGTCTATGAACCTTTTGTGACATGCTCACTTCTGCGTTGTAGTTGTTGTATTTTGGCACATTCACTCGCAAATGCATACAGCAGTCTTGTCTGACTGTATTCGAGAGTTCGCTGGTGCTAACTCCTCAGTATATGGCAACTTTCTGTAATTGGTAGATCCGCTCATATACCTTCGTAACAATACTGCATCTATACAAAGTGTTGTCAACATACATATTGGTAAAGCATGAACTGTTTTCAGAACCTTTTGAGCATCTGAGCTGATCTCATAAATGAAATTACTCAGGTATTCTTTCAATCTGGAACCATATTAGTACTATCGTATTATTTGCACAACTTGGACATTAAATAATCTCTTTGACAATAGCTTTATGAGAACAGAACAAGGAATTTACGTACTATTTTGAATTAATCCTGTAAACAGCAACACAAAACGGAAGCTGCACGGATACTTTTCTTCAATCTTACAAACCATCAAAGTCAGACGAGCAAGACATTAAGCACTGCTGGGAAAGTAAGGTCGAAATCGTGAGTGACGTTCTACAATGGGATCCTATTATGTTCGCTTTCGAGCAAATACCCTTGGGAAAGGTATGAACCCCCTTATCCTCCCAGCTATGGGTTAAATAATACCGCTACTGTTCTTCTAGGAGAATGGCTTTGGCATCAAATAACCTAAAAAGAGTTGATATGCCATTAGACATAGAAACCAAACCATCCAATGGGATCTTACACATAGACACACCAATGTTAATTGCACTGAAAAACTTACATTTGTCAGCTGTGTGCAGGCACTGGATACTGTCTGGAGGACTTAACAAGGGCGATGGTCGACAGGCACGAACGATGCGAGATAGACAAGGAAATATGAGCCGTAACCAGGTCTTGATGATTGTTGTGAGAAAAAGGTTTTCTTTGATTGTGTAATGCAACCAACTCATTAAACTGAATTGTCATAAATTCATACGATAAAAAGTTTCTAAAATACAGTTTAAATTACAAACTATCATAATTTTTGTGTTAATGAATATTACTCACTCACTCATGAATGAATGAATAATATTTGTAAAAAACATGAGTAAAGCTCGCTTACTTTTAATGGAATAATATTCGTCAAAAATATTACTCGCTTACTTATAACTAAATGATAAGTGGAAAAAATGAGCATTATTCTCTGATTTAGAAATAAATAACATTTAGAAAAATAAAAATGATTCGATTATATATAATTGAATGATATTTGTAAAAATAGTATAAAACACTTATGATTCAATCGTAAGAGGAAAAATAAGTATTATTTGCTTATTCGAAAAGAATGATATTTGCAAAAATAAAATATGAATTATCGATTACTTTTAGTTGAATAATATTTGAAAAAGAAATAGTATTACTCGCTTACTTGTAATTGAATAAAACGTAGAAAAATGAGAATTACCCGCTGACGTGTAATTAAATAATATTCGCCAAAAATAGTATTACCCTCTTACTGGTAATTGAATAAAAATTGAATAAAAAATGATTATTATTCCTCGCTTATTTGTAATTGAATGATATTTCAAAAACCAAACAGAAACTGAAAGTTACGGCAGAACTGCCTTGAATTTTTTTAACTATCATGCCTTATGCAAATGAACTATGGCCTGTGAAAATGGTAGGGGTTTTTTTCTGTCTTACTATAGTTTGACTTGATAGGATCGGGGATGATACTATTTACCAACCCCTCCGCTCGGGCAGGATATGACACAAGGTCAATTTTTAAGCGGAGTTTAACAGGTTTGAATTCAGAGTTTTCCTTCTCCTAAACTAGTTGCCTAACCAAGGCTGAATAACCTAGTCTGTCCTACTATTTACCCATAGCTGGAGGGAGAATAATTGGATTCATACCTTTCCCAAGGGTATTAGTGCTATGTGAAAATGCAATCAGTCTCGTCCAGGATTTGAACTCGTGTCGCCGTGTCCATTTCCTACGACGATAACGACTACACCAAGGATCGGGGATGATAACCGCTTAGACCAAAGCCGACCATAAGTTCTCTGTGGAAACGTTCTTTTAAGGGTAATTAATCTGTAATTGTTTCACAGATAGTTTTTATGCTCAGTTTATCAGACGCCAGAAGGATACTGATATAGGTTAAAGATTCTGTACAGAACAACATCATCCCGATGAAAATTAAATGAGCACTACAACTTCCTTGTGTAGTTATGACAATTCCACCTCTCTTAATAGAAGTTTCAACGGCAAATGCGCAAGTGCACCAGTCCAAGCAATAACCGTGTCTGAGTCAGAAATGATGAGATATTAGCTTGATGGAACTACCATTGCCACGTGCCTATGTTCACTTGCACAACATAGGAAATGGTTTAAAATGTGATGGTATTTCTGTCACACCCTCTACTAACATAATATTCTTGTATGACTAAGGGATGGAATATGGTAGTGAAAAAAATCGCAATGCCGTTAATTAATTAACGAGAAGGAAAAGAAAAAGAAATAAACCAGGAAATATAAACATTCAATCAGGAAATCATTAAAACGCTTGGAGAAAAAAAAAACAGCTTCAACAATCTGGGAATATTAGAAGCAGATAACATCAAATAAACAGAGATGAAAAAGTAATGAATTATAACAAGTATGAAAGTACAGGAAATCAAACACAGAAAAAGAAAATTAATCAAAGCAATAAAACCCAAGATGCTTTGCTTATAGCATCTCATAGATCATTTGTAAACTGGACTAAAGAAGAGCACAGAAATATGGAACAGTACAGGAACAGTGATGACCAAGCACAAGAAATAATGTTGAATGATTATATATTAAATTGGACTGGAATTGAGCACGTAAATATGAAACAGATCAAGAACATTGTTGAGCTAGCACAAGAAATTCTGTTGAATGATTGTATATTAAACTGGAGGAGAGATGAGCTCCGAAATATGGAACAGAACAAGAATAGTGATAACGAATCACAAGAAATGATGTTGATTAATAATATATAATAATAACAAATATGAAACAGGACTTGCCATAATTCTGTTGTTGTGGTAATTAAAGGAATTAAAAGTATATGAAAAGAGCAAGGAGAGAGAAATTTCAAAAGCAACAAATTTAAAAAATAAGACATTATTTAAGAAAAAAAAAGTCTTTATGAAACGAAATACGAAACTGGGAAAACAAAACATCTACGTGAATAGTTTTGAAGACTAAGTAAATTAATTCCGCTTGTGATAAACCGATACAATCACGCAGGAGAAACCTTTTGAGAGAAACTGAATTAATGTTAATAGCAACTTAGAATAACGCCAATTCACTAGGAGAAATACGGGCTACGTTGGGAGAGTGTTAATACTACCACGTAAAAAGTGAATGCATCAAACTTGCACAGGAGTAGGCAAACGAATGGTAATCGAAAAATTAAACAAATAATTGAAGCTTGCTAGAGAGAAGAAAAATCTGAGGGACATAAAAGAAACTGTGATTACGTTAAGGTTGGAGTACTTGGATTAGTCCTCAAAGAACTGGAAAAGTGAATTGATGAACTGCTGATTAGAGTAAAAATACATTCTATTCAAACCACAACATTAATAAAAACATCTAGTCTACTCAGAAGAGTTCATCTCTCCTAAAGAGACTTGCACTTACTCAGAATTCAGTAAGAAGAAAAAACGCTGGTTAAAACTGCTTCGAACAACACTGAGATAAGCCACAATTCTGAGAGGAGTCCTGGAGACTTGAAGAGACTTGTTGTCACTCAAACTCCAAAGAGAAACCATCGGCTAACGCTGGTGTGAAAAACTCGAAGAGGAATAATAATAATAATAATAATTACGGAGGGAACAGATCGGTTGCTGTGGGCTCTGCTCAAAGGAAAAGTTTTGGTAACTATGTCTCTATTTAAAAACATTGATTTTCGTGTCTCGTAAAATCGTTTGCTATTTAGATGAAGACTTACTAAATTGCCAAAATTTATTTTAGGTAAATTTTTTGGAGACGACAAAATTAATTTGTTTAAATGTAGCCGCCTATTATCTCCTATATCACTTATGTGACTATTCTATATCTGAGGAAATCTGTATTTGACGTGGCCTGAAAGTATTAGAAATTTCCCATCCCTCATATAACGGAAAATATTTGGAGCCTTGTATTTATTATATGACCAGTTTAATGAAAATCGGACCATAAATACAAAACAAAAAGATTACACGGGAATGCTTAATATTATGAAATAAATCAGAAGAGTAAGTAATTGGACTTTAACTACGTTAAAACTTATGTTTTTATCTTTTTTATTTTTCTAATTTTTTTTTTGTTTGCGACCCGCTGTTAGTGAACAGTCACCATGACTGTCATCGGCCACGTCTATGTCAGGTGCGCAGATAATAAACAACTCCTGGGTCTGGTATAACCACAATATACCACCCACGATAAAATGTCAAATTCAAATATTACACAACGTGGGACCCAGAACTCAGACCTGGGCTTTCATGAAATGCAGGTGTTCCTTTGATAACCAACATGGGAGGCCTGTGAATGTTGGCTGTTCTCTTTTCAGGTACACAAATATTTACTTAAAGAACCACACCAAACGGAGACCTAAACGGAAAGCATGGACTAGGGAAGACAACCAACTTGCATTACACTGAAATTTTAGAAGTAACCCTACACAAAGAGGATACAGGCAAAGAATGATGGAGATCTGGTGAGAACTTTCTGATTTTCAGACAACTAGTCAGAGACTCGCTGATCAAGTTGGAACGATAATGAAGAAGGGTTGGTTTTTAGAACTTGAAATAATAGAAACACTCCAACAAATAAATGATCAAGAGAGGAGTAATTATACATTACCTGGCATATCAAATATTAACAAACAAAAACAGCCCATCGAAAATGAACCACCAGGTTCGGAAAATGGAAACCCCACCCAGCCAAACACTACACAACAAAACAACTCAGAACAAACACTAATGCAAGAACAAAAGTTAATTCTAAGAAATTTAAAGAGAATTATAAACAGTGAAAAGACCACTTTATCATCATTAAGAAACACTGAATGGAGAATAGTTAAGGCAGAGACAAACAAAGTGAATCAAGTACTGACATTTATAGCAACGAATAATAAAACCGAATTAAATGAACTAATTTATGCAGGAGCGAAATTAGTTTGCGAGAAAATTAGGATCCCCCTAAAAATCACGAAAAAAAAGTCAAAACCAGGATGGGAACTTCGACTAGAAACTCAGATAAAAATCCTACGAACACAGCTAAAAGTGAAAAAACAAAAGAAAAACGCTGGAATAAATAGAAACAGGAAAGAATAGACAACACAGGAAAAACTTACAATACAACTTGAGGAAAAATACCTGAAAGTACTGGCAAAAGAAGGAAGATTGAAGAGATATCGACAAAGGGTAAAACAATACGGACAAAATAGGACATTCCAAAACAATGAAAGAAAATTCTATCAACAATTGGGAGGGTATGACAATAAAACATACCAACAACAGCATGCAAAAGGAACCGAACGATTTTGGACTGAAATATGGCAACAAAAAAAAAAAGGAAATGAAAAGGCTAAATGGATAAACCATAAGAGAACTAGAAGAACACGAAGAATGTCTGAAAGCTGAAATTCACACTGATTTACTCAAAACGACACTTCAAAAGTTATCAAATTGGAAAAAGCCAGGCCATGATGGAATTTATGGTTTCTGGTTCAAGAAGTTCAACTTCATTCACGACAGACTAGCACTAGAAATGAATAAATACCTACAAACAGTACACGTACCCGAGTGGATGACCAAAGGAAGGACCTCATTGATACCATAGGATCCAAACAAAGGAACCGTCCCAAATAATTACGGACCCATAACTTGCCTACCAATGATGGGGAAAATATTAATAGCACATATAAGGGAAGAAATTTACTACTCGCTAACAAGGCGCGGATTGTTCCCTGACAAACAGAAAGGATGCTGCAAAAGACCCAGAGGCACAGCAGAATTACTTTACATAAATCAACACATTTTAAATGAAGGCAAAACGAGACGGAAAAATCTAGCTATGGCCTGGATTGATTAAAAAAGGCAGATGATATGGTTCCACATAGCTGGGTAATAAATAGCCTCAAAATGTACAAAATATCACATGAAGTCATAGACTTCATCGACAAAACCATGAAAACCTGGAGAGTGTAATTGACTGCAGGAGGAAGAAGATTACCTGAAGCAAAAATATAGAGATATTTTCCAAGGAGATTAACTATCACCCTTACTATTTATAATTACCCTGATTTCACTTAACTACATACTCAGAAAATGCACATCCGGATATAAACTTAGTAGATTTCGGGAAAAAGTCAACCATTTAATGTACATAGTTGACATAAAACTATTTGCAAAAATGAAAAAGAACTGGAAACTCTAATACACACAGTTAGAATATAGTCGATACATAGGAATGGAATTTGGCATAGAAAAGAGGGTAATGCTTTAATGAAAAGTGGCCAATAACAGCTAACTGACGGAATGGAACTACGAAACCAAGATAAGATTAAAACGCTCGCAGAAAACGAAAACTACAAATACTTGGTCATCTTGGAGGCTGACCCCATCAAACAAGCGGAAATGAAAGACAATATTCAAAAAGAATACCTCAGGAGAACTAAGGAAACTACTCGAGACAAAACTCAATAGCAGAAATTTTATCAAAGGAATAAACACCTGGGCTGTACCACTCGTTAGATATTCCGGACCCTTTCTCATGTGGACCAGAGACGAAGTTAAACAAATTGACCAAAGAACAAGAAAACTAATGAGAATGCATAAGGCTTTACATCCCAGTGACGACGTTGACAGACTATGTTTCAAGAAAAGAGGGATGAAGAGGTTTTGCTAGCATTGAAGACAGTGTTAACGCATCGATTCAACGACTCGAAGACTATATACAAAAACACGATTGAGGACACATTACAGCTATCAGAAACAATACTGATAACACGATGGACAGTAGAATGACTAAAACTAGAAAACACAAATGGGAAGGAAAACAACTCTATGAGCGGTTTAAACGACTAATAAACAACATCTCACACGACAAAACCTGGACATAGCTCAGAAAAGGAAATTTTAAGAAAGAAATAGAATCTCTCCTAATAGCAGCACAAGACAACGCCGTAAGAACCAATCATATCAAAGCGAGAATAGATAAGACTCAACAAAATAGAAAATGTAGGCTATGCGGTGACAGAGATGAAACCACCAATCACATAATAAGCGAATGCAGCAAATTAGCGCAGAAGGAATATAAGACTAAACATGATTGGGTCGGCAAGGTGATCCACTGAGAGATGTGCAAGAAATTTAAATTTGACCATACCAATAAATGGTATATGTACAACCCAGCACCTTTCAAAGAAAATGACACACATAAACTCCTATGGGACTTTCACATACACCACCTAATATTGGCCAGAAGACCAGACTTAATAATAATTAAAAAAAGAGAACTTGCAAAATTGTTGCCTTGGCTTTCTCCGCTGACTACAAAAGAAAACTGAAAGAATATGAAAAGTGGATCAGTACCTCGACCTTGATAGGGAATTGAAGAAAACTATGGAACATGCAGGTGACAATTATACCAATTGTAATTGATGCGTTTGGAACAGTAACTAAAGGATTACTAAAGGGACTGGAGGACTTGAAAGTTGGCGGACGGGTGGAGACCATCAAAATGACAGCATTATTGAGAACAGCCAGAATACTGAGAAGAGTCCTGGAGTCTTGAGGAGACTTGCTGTCACTCAGACACCATTAAAAATCATCGGCTAACGCTGATTTGAAAAGCTCTAATGAGTGAATAATAATAATAATAGTGGACTTTGCCGTCCCAGCCGACCACTGTGAAAATTAAAGGAAGTGAAAAAGAGGTAAATACTTAGATATTGCCAGAGAATAAAAAAAACTATGGAACATGAAAGTGACGGTAATATCAATTATAATTGGTGCACTTTTAATAATTCCTAAAGTCAAAGTAAAAGGACTAGTGAAGCTGGAAAATCGGAGAACGAGCGGAGACCCATCCAAACAACAATATTGTTGAGGTCGGCCAGATTACTAAGAAGATATGCTCTCACTCACACTCCAGTGAAAAACCATCAGCTAACGCTCGCAATGAATAATAATAAAGCTTTGGAACATGAAAATGACGGTGATACCAATCGTAGTTGGTGTACTCGGAACGATTCCCAAATATTTGTCGAAGGGGTTAGAAGAGTTGTAAATCGAAAGACGAGCAGAGACCAGAATACTGAGAAGAATCCTGGACTTGAGGAGAATTGCTTTGACGCAAACTCTAGTGAAAGTCCATCTGCTAAAGCTGGTGAGAAAACCTCGCCAGAAACATTAATGAAAATGATAATGATAAAGGAGTATTAAACTTGATGGGACTGGGTAGGAATGTGATTCAGTGGGAATTGTGCAAGAAATTGATATCCGAACATACAGCTTAAATTTATAAGCACAAACTAGGATCCACCCTGGAGAATGAGACACATAAAATTCTCTGGTATTTTGAGATAAAAACAATTCACTTAATTCTGTCTAGAAGATCAGACCGAATAATAATTAAGAAAAAAAAAGAAAAAAAGATTTGCAGAAAAGTGTGCTTTCTCGTCCCGGTGGATCACAGGATGAAGTTAAAAGAAAATAAAAACAGACAAGTACTTGAACCTTGCCAGGAACTACAAAATTATGGAACATGAAAGAGACCATGATACAATTTAAAATTAGTGCATTCGGAACTGTCTCCAAACGCTTAGTAAGGGAACTAGAAGAGCCAGAAATCGAATGAATAGCAGAGACCATCCAAACTACAGCATTGTTTTTAAGATCGGCAAGAATACTGAGAAGAGTCCATGAGATTTCAGAAGATTTGCTGTCCCTCAAAACCCAGAGACCTTGATGATCCGCGGAGACTTGCTGTCCGTCAATTTTCAATGAGATACCATCAGCTAACACTGCTGTAAAAAAAAACTCTCATAGAAGTGATAATGATGATAATAATGGCCAGAAGACCAGACCAAATAATAACCAACAAAAAGAAGAGAACTTGCTAAAATTGTCGACTTTGCTGTCCTGGCTGACCACAGAATGAAACTGAAAGAATGTGAAAAGAAGGGTAAGTACCTCGACCTTGATAGGAAATTGAAAAAACTATGGAACATGAAGGTGACAATTATAGAAATTGTAATTGGTGCGTTTGGAACAATAACTAAAGGATTACTAAAGGGACTAGAGGACTTGGAAGTTGGCGGACGGTTGGGAAAACATCCAAACTACTACATTATTGAGAACGACCAGAATACTGAGATGAGTCCTGGTGACTTGAGGAGACTTGCTGTCACTCAAACTCTAGTGAAAGACCATCAGCTAACACTGATGTGAAAAACTCTCAAGGAGTAAATAATAATAATAATAATAATAATAATAATAATAATAATAATAATAATATCAGCACATCCTATGAAGAGAGCAAAATAAAGCGGAAAAATGTAGCCATGGTGTGGATTGACCACAAAAAAGCTAATATAATGGTTCCGCAATCCTGGGTAGTAGATTGAATAAAGATATACATGATATCCGACAATCATAAAATTCATCATGGAGGCGATAAAACCTGGAAGTTGGAGTTGATAGAAGGGGGAAAACTTTAGTTGAGGGAAAAATCCAGAGGCAATCTTCCAGGGAGATCTACTTTCACAATAAACATTTGCAATAGCAACTATGCTACTCAATTACATAGTTAGGAAATCCACTGTGATCTACAAAGTTAGAAATCTCAATTAGTGTAAATTGACGACAAAAAACAAAAAGGAATTGGACACTCTGATACAACCAATAAGAATTTACAGCCAGGACAGAGAAATGGAATTTGGCATTGAATAATGTGACTTGCTCTTAATAAAAAGTGGAAAAAGACAAATAACGGACGGAATAGAACAAGCAAATCAAGAAAGAATCAAAACGCTCGAACAAAGGGAAAATTACATGAACTTAGGAATACTAGAAGCGGACACCATCAACAAAAGTTGATATAAGAAAAGTAAGATTAGAGTACCTTCAAAAAGCGAGAATATTTCTGGAAACCAAGCCCTGCAGCAGAAATTTCATTGCTGGAATTGGTAGCAAAAGGAAACATTTTAGCTCCGAAACTTTTTTTGTTCCTATTCTAAATCTGCTTCCAGTCACTATGTAATTATCCTTATTAATGGATTCAAACAATCTTGAAGATATTCGAATTGAACTCTGATTTATGTCTTCAAAGGCACCCAGTACAGATTTTGAAACATAATTAAACAATATTTTTAACTTGCGTTTTAAATAATTCACCGGAGAGACTACAATTCTGATTAACAGATTCGTCTTTTCATTTAAATCACAGATAATATTCAGCAGAGCTTTTACTTTAATATACAAAAAAAAAACTAACACACGCATTTAAAACAGTTAAATTTAAAAAAAAACATAAAAATCTATTACCCGCGTTGCTTTTACATTCAAAACGCAGCATTCAAATATTTCTCTTTTCCATTTTGGACGGTGAGTTCTGTATCTGTATGTCTTGTGGCGAAAAATCTGAGGTTGGATGTTTACTAATTCTATTATTATTATTATTAGTTGTACTAGTAGTAGTAGAAGTAGTGTTTTTGTTTGCATATACAAACGTAGATCCCAATAAACTTGCTAATGTAAGAAGATATACCATTAAAAGCAGCTGCTAAAGACATGCTGAAAAACATAAGATCAAAGAACAGGTAGTGGCTGATATCCAACGAAATAAATGCGTAACACTTGAAATGAACACGATTAATATTGAAATTAATAATACATTAAAACAATCAAGCAATAATTGTATGAAACTTTCAGCAACAGATAATGAATACAGTAAATTAGAGAATAGCCAACTTCAAATAGAAAACCTAAACTACGCCGAAAATAAGATGAAAATCGATGAAATGAACGAAAATATAAACAATGAACTCGTTAAGGTAACTAATAACAATATGAAAGACTGAGCGCCGCTAAAAAATAAAAAATAAATGACACGAATAATTTAATGCTGATAAACTATGCCATCTCAGATGTTTGAACTAAATCTTACATTTTAAATTAAATATTTCGTTGTTATTTAATGGCGTATCAACCTTCTCGGGTTATTTAATACTAGAGCTATTACCACTAAACCGAGAGTTTCATTACTTTCCCAGGTGTATTTGTCAGAAAGTGAACGTAATAGAACGACTGGAGTTCGAACTTGCGACTACAATCCCACAGACCAGCTATTTAACCATTATACCCCGAGGACATTTCACGAAATTATATGTGCGACTGCTACGATAATATAACCAGGAAACAAAACACAAAATCAAAACAGCGTTTAGGAAACCAAATAGATATTAAGGTCACGAAAAGAAATAGAGGAATACACAGAAGAAATATCTAAACTAAATGAAATGAGTAAGAGTGTCAAAATGAAAACTAGAAAAGCAAGAAAAATTAAAAGAAAATATGAAGTAATATCAATTCATAAGGTTTCCGTAAAGGAGAAAAACAGAAGCAAAAAAAAAAAAAATACAACGAAATACTCAAAGATATGAAAAACGAAGAAAATTCTTTCAACGAAACATTTCAAGACGGAAAAAAAATTCTATGGAGAAATAGAAAAGAGACTATAAATGTAAAGGAAACTTCCACGAGTGAAGAAATTAAATAATTTTTGAGTGATATATGGAGCCATAAGAAATTATATCACAAAAAAACAAGGTGAACAAAAAATTAAAAAAGACTAATAGAAATAATGAACAACAAATGTTCCAAAATATCAAAACATGAATAAATACACTTAAATGCATACGTAAATGAAAATCACCTGGCATAGATCAAGTAACAAATATATAGCTATACCACCTATCCTCCACTCATCAACTAATGATGAGACCTATTTCGGAAATCATTAAAGAACCTGAAAAAATACCTGATTAGAAATAATATACTTACTACCAAAAACAAACGAATCAACAAACGCAAAAAAAACTACTGACGAGCACATGCATTCCTCAAGTATATAAGTTAATAACATCGATTCTAAAGATGAGTCCAGTCAAAATCATAGACAATAAAGATATTTACCCTTTAGAGGGAAAGGGATGAACAAAAGAATCATATGATTGCAAAGATCAGATCCTCATAAACTAGATGATCATGGAAAATTGTCCATTCAAACAGAACAATATAAGTAAAGATTGGATTGACTGACTGCAAAAAAAATCTTTTTAAAAATGTACCCAATAAATTTATTTTAAACTGTTTTGATATTTTAAAGATATCCCCAGTTATAATAACATTGCTAAAACACAACATGAAAAGGTGGCATACTAACCACTGGTTAATCCACGGCGCCTCAGATGGTGTAATGGTTATCTAGCAAAGCAATCAAAAATTTACGGGTGAGTTCGATACTCATAGGTACTCCATTCATGCAGCCATGTACCTAATCTAAGCAATAAGCTTAGTAAATTACAACCTAAGATTAATCTATAAAAAAAGCATGCTCAAAATATAATCTGAATATTAACAATGGATTCTTCAAGAGATACTCACTTTTCCCCTTTTTTTTCGTATAGAACTCATATCTCTCCATAGAACATATGGATATCAAACTACGACTAAAAATAAGCTACCTTTTCTATATTGACGATTTAAAATTATAATGAAAAATTATGACGATATATAAGGTCAACTAAGCATAGTAAAATAATTAGAGACGACATAGAAATTCTGTTTTGACTAAAAAAAATGTCTCATTGAAGAGACGTTTGTTAGTAAAATCTGTAAACGTCTCTTTAGATATGAACACGGAAATCAAAGAGTTAAAACACAATAAAACTTACGAATATTTAGAAAATAATGAATCGAATGACATTCAATAGGAATATAAGTGATATATTTAAAATGGACTGAATTTAAAGAATAAAGCGTTTAACACCCTGGCAATACCGTTAATGACATTCAGTTATATTATAATAAACTGGACATTAGCTGAATTAAAATAATTTGATACTAAAGTTGTGAAACTAATAATCTTCTACAGAATACATTACATCAAGAGATAAATATTGTGGAAGAGCATTAATCCAATTAGAATTACCCTACAAAACACCGAGTATAGGAATAAAGAAATACTTGGACACTATAACAGATTGGATGTTACTGTTAGTAAACAAATTCGAGAAGTAAAAGAAAAAAATATTCAGTTAGGAAAGAAGGTAATAGATTTGCTAATCAACTCGACCTAATGTTGCAAGAAATACATAAAAGATATAAGCAATAGATGTAGCAAAAAAAAAAAAAATAATATAAAGAAGTAATAACACAAGGACTTAATCAGCTATGAAACACCAGCGAACAAAAACTCCAATATGGATGACACGCACAAATAATTAAAAATGCTAATATACATATCATCATTCTCATGGCATTCTACGAGCACAGATTTCCCTGACTCTCCCACTCCATTTGTCTGTAATGTCTATCGCTTCAGCAGGTCCTCCAGAAATTCATTCCATGTTTGTGCAGAGCTGTTTTAGATAGGTTCTAGCCGGACATCCAACGCCTGCCTGCCCATGTGAAGGAGTCGACGGGAGAACGTTGCTTATAACCTCACTCTTACTTCTTCAGCAGTGTCCAGCATGTCTTGTTCGTCTGATTCGAATAGTATGAGAGGTGGGAGGTAGATGATTGTACAGCTGCTATTTTCTGGGATGCTGTTTCCATGATTTCTTCAATATGGCTCGTAGCATTCTAGTGTTATTGTCGTCAAGGTTTTTTCTCCATGCGCTTAGTGAGTGTCCATGTGGTGCATCCATATATTAGTATGGACACGACTGCTGCTTGGAAAAAAATGCGTTTTCATCGGATAAATCAGGCTTCCATATGACCGATAGCTGACCATGCCTTTACTTGTCACGTGTTGATGTTGTTTTCAGTAGATGAGATGCTGCTTCCGAGTTAGGTGAATACATGTAGTAAAAATTAAACAATGTTTAAAATGTTCTTGACTGAAAGCGAAGACAGAGGAGTTAATAATGGCAGCACAAGTTTAGAGCCGACCAACAAGAACCTATCTGGTAAACGTAAAAAAGCAGATCAAACCCAATTTGTAAATTATGTTAACAAAAAACCTTATCAATTGAAAATATAGTTTCCGGTTTTCCTATCCTAAGAATAGCAGAATATAATGAGAGCATGATAAAATAAGACATCACATTCATTGGAAAGTAAATAGATTCGATGGAATATTTGATTATGAAAAATGGTATAAACACCAACTAGAATTAATAATAAAAGCCAAAGAGGCTGCTTTCTCTTGTATAGTATATTGCATCGCTGGACAAATAACGAAGGACTCCTAGATATATAAAAATATAATTTATATCTTTATTCTTCGACGGCGACGATTGTGTGTAGTAGGAATACAGTCAGAGAGTGTTTGCAGATATCTTTCTTCAGTGGCGGGGACTCTTTTGTGAAATAGTGTGACGTGCGAAGAACAAACACGACATGTCTGCTTGAGTGACCTGCAGGTCTCTCCCTTCGTTTGAGAGACTAGCGGATCTCTCCACTTTGATTGAGCGACCAGCGGATCTCTCCCTTCAGTCCAAAATAACAAACCTTATATTAACATTTCAAGTCCCATCAAAAGTGACTGAAAAATAAAAAAGTAATAAACCAGATATAGTGGTCAAGACCAATAAAATGGCATCTAGCAAATATGTCAGTGTCAACATATGAATGTATATCTGTCAATGAATATAATAGATTAGGAAAAAAAAAAAAATGGAAATATAGAATGGAGAAAATTGGGAACCTTAAAATTACCACCGTGCCAGTAATTGTGGGCGCCCAGGATATGATCAACAAAGAGAGAGTTAAAACATTAAAAAGTTATCTGGCAGTTCCAGCCCGTACAAAACACAAAAATAGTCACTTTGTAGAACTGCTTATCAGCTTAGTATATATATCACCCAAAAGAGGCAGGAAAAAAACATATAATACATAGAATGCATATAATCTCCACCTTCTCTCATGCTAGGTCTTGTGTAAAGACCCGATTAAGGACTGAAAGAAACCGAAAATAAAACTGAATAATAATAATAATAATAATAATAATAATAATAATAATAATATCAACAGAGAATGCGTCATTATTTGATTCCACATTAAAGAAAAAACACTTTTTATAAGATTCTCTGCTATTGCCCTTTCTTATATATTGACCAACATGCGCGCTTTGCTCTTGAAATGCCGTCTATAATTTTCTCAGATGTTGTTGGCATAAATTATGGTTTTCCTCTGATTTTTTCCCGGAGAATATGAGTATGTACTAACAAACTCGTTGACCCGTTAGGTCACTCTTTGAGAGAAAAAATTGATTACTCTGATCTGACCAGAATAAACATTAAAGTTTCCTGAATGATATTGCTTTGGAAATTAAAGATGAAAACAGCATTTATTAAAGAGGAAAAACGAACCATAGCAAAACGAATATTGACTTAATTGAGAGCGATTTATTATTATTATTATTATTATTATTATTATTATTATTATTATTATTTTCGTATTTCCTTCTGTTCATGTTCCTCAATTCTAATCCTTTTGTTCAGGTCCTTTCTTCACGACGTTTTCTCTATTTCATCAGTCTTCACGCATAGATTTTTTTCGTTCTCCCCCACGTATATATATATATATATATATATATATATATATATATATATATATATATATAATTGTCATTCATTTTGCTTCTATTTCTATCTGTCCTTTTTCATCATCTGATTTTGAACCTACTGCTTTTTCGTTTGACTGAGGGGCTAATTTTGTCAATTTTATCGGTCCCTTTGGTTCTAGCTTGTACCTTATGCACCTAAATCAAAGGACGCTTTCGGTGGCATTTTTTGTTGACTGATCTTTATTAAAAAATACTCTAACATTCTACAACCTTCTGCTGCAGCATGAAGCCACACAGAGCTGACTATAATGAATACTGATAAAAACAAAAGATAAATCAGCATACACAAGATGTCAGGCATATCCAGAGCTGGCATGGTGTTTGCACTGGGTTTGGTGATATTTTGATCACTTGGTCCAGGATGGTGCTTCCTACATGAAAATACCCGCTTGGCAGTACTATGATTATAGCTTTGCGCCTGAGGCATCCCTAAGTGGTAATGCTGAGGCAATCAGTCATTTTTTTGTTGGCACTCATAAGTCTCAATTCATACGTAGTCTCCTCATTAAAATAACCTTGTGTCAGATCTGGCATGGTAGGAGGTCGGATAATTACATACTCAACATGCATTTTTTTCAACTTTATGCATAATAATGAGAACGTATCAATCTATCAGAATGTATCTCGTATATAAAGGGAGGTTTACTCTTCCTGATGAATTTAGCATACTTTTTCGGTTAATAAGCGGGTCAATGTTGAACTCGGTCATGTTTATCTTCAGTGAGATTTTATGGGAAGATTTTCTTAAAGTTCCAACTGCATGTTACAAAAAAATTATATGGTTTCTTGTTCGTGGATAAAAGTTTTTATTTCCCCAATTACTTCAGTATTTTTTCTCTTCAAAGTTTGCTTTTGTGACACAGGAGTATATAAAGAAATTGGGAAACTATATTTCAGGGCTGATTCGTGAAATCGATGTACATTAGAGTCACGAATTTTGAACAACTTCTTTTTAATAATTACCATGTCGTCGGGATTAAAAATACGCTGACTGTATTCCCAACAGGAGAATAAGACCCCCATAAAAGATGGGTCTTATGATATTAAACTGCCTTTAATGGGCAAGCTCTCGTTCAGGAGATGAGGAGAGTATGGAGTATTTCTTTATTGCCATTACTCCCAGATCCACTTTGATCCGGAGTGCTTATTCCTGTTAGTTTTGCCTCTCTGAATCAAACATATCAGTTTGAAAATTAATCATATTCGATTGGACATTGCGCAAAAAGAAACTTCATAAAAAAACAAATACACAAAAACAAACATCAGTGTAAAATGAATGTTATTCCTTAGCATATAAATATAACCCTAGATGATTTGAGGTGCCGTTAAAATCAGTTATAGATTAAACAATCAATAATTTGTAATTATTTTTGTTCTTTTATCTATATGTTTAGGAAAAATTGTTGAATACTTTGATTCATATTTTATTCAATTTGGTTTATTTTGGTTTGATTTTATGGTATATCGACAATTGGGGGTTATTTGATATTAAATCCGCTTTATTCATATATATTAGATATAAATGATTTGTAAACATAAGTCAAGAAGGTTAAATAGTTCAACGTATTACTCTGCATAAATTAAAAATTAAGTCAATTATCAGTTATTTATTTACATACAGTTAAACGATCAAAGAGTTTTTTTTAAGAATTCAGTTTATCATAAGGCATTTGTTTGCACTCAGTTTAAATGTCCAAGTATACAGTTTAAATGTCAAACAGTTCTATTTGACTCATAGATTTGATCTTATCAGGTGCAGAGGGGACATGTAAGTGATGGCAATGAATATGTACTCTGCATTCCCCAAAGTTCCAGCATTACTGGAGCCTCAACCATTGAATTGTTTAGTGTTATATCTAAGACACTCGTATGAGGGAGGGGGTCTTCGTAGTGATACAGTCAGTGTATTCATGGACTTTTTAAGGTGGGTCCAGGAACTAGAGCTAACTCAGAAACACTTCAATAATGCCTTGGCCCCCGTCGGTACTCCCCTATAAAGCAGCGCCTCAGGAGCCAAGGGATAAACCAAAACCCTCCCAGGTGGCATGTTAAAATCTATGTCTAAAATGATGGAATCTCCGCTTTTCAATTCCAGTTTATGTGATGACACATCTGAAGCTTTGCAAAATGAAGAAATTCACGTGAAAAAAGAATTAATTTCTTTTTTTTTTACAGCTATATAGCATCCGTAAGTTTTACACACCTGTAGAAATATAAATAAAAAGAAAGATGCCTCTCTTGGTGTAATGGTTGACGAGGGGTTACCTAATCGCTCGGTCATGGGAAGGATACGATAAGAGATCAAATTTATATGCCATCGGAATCTTTTTAATAAAAAAATCCTGACCCCACTTTTTTTTTTAGATAAAGGAGCAGATGCCGCCTGTGCACAAAAAAGCAAAGCTAGTAGTTCTTTATTTATGAAAGTTTGCTGTTACGTTGGATTTACGGCATGTTCCCACTTGCTAGGTTATCTAATGCCGAAGTCAGTTTTTTTGCAGGCAATTATATGAATTCAAATCAGAGATATAATAATCATTTGTAAACATATAAAATTTAACTTAGTAATTTTAATATTAATAATTTACACATATTTGTATGTGTTATATATTGGCCCTTGACCGAGCCGTCAATCATAGATGCACCAGTGTAAATAAGTGGAAGAAGAAGCGGAAGCAAGTGGCCGTTATGAAAGAATATAGGCAAATGCCGGCGGCCGTTGAGTTAGTTGGGGACAGGAATGCCACAGTGAGAACCAGCCTGCCGATTGAGAACGCCCCATAAGGGCTGTTGCACTCAGCAACCCCAGCCAAGATGCAGAAGAAGAGCTAAGTGGGTTCTTGATGATAACACAGCCTGCTATTATCAAGAGAAGAAGTTGGGTCAATATAGCAGTATTTCCCTGTCTCCACCCACCTCCCACACACCACAGAAACATAAACCCTTTCGAAAATAAAGTGTGAGAGATATATCTTTATAAAGAAGTGTGTTCGTTCGTTCATTAAAGTTAGTGAATTAGGTTTGATTATGTTTCCGCTTATATTTGTATTTGTATGTGGGTATACAATATATGGTTCTGTGTATTACTTTCGAATGCAAAATATTGTTGACTCTTAATGGGTTGATTTTTGCCGAAGTCAGTTTAACTATCATGGTTATATACACTACAAAATATTTAAAACAGGTAAACACATCCTTATATGAAATAGATATATCTGAGTCATTTAATCAACCTTAATAGTTACTACAACTCTGAGTCTGAGTGGACCTGGGAGTAATTGAAACGAAGGAATGACTCAGCAATGCACAGCGCTCCAAATCTGGAATCTCAACACCGGATGAAGTTTCGTATGATTTAAAACAAGTAAATGGACATTTTAAAAAATTATTTCTCGAAAAAAAAGTCCCTCATCAGAAAGAGTTAAAGTTACTGCAACAGGTTTTGACTTACAAATATTTAAAGTACACATTATTCAGAGCAGGCTATAATGGAAAGAAAAGAGTAATGCGATTCCAAATTAAAGGCAAATTCACAATCAACTGCTTGTGAAACTAAAACATTTACCCTCTAAGTATGGCCTGAACCTAATGAGGAGCTAATTTAGTACACTCGAAACGGTCTGTCATAATAACTTGTTAATAATTTGCCAGGTGTCAAAGACGCATAGTACCCGTAAATTTGACACAAGAAAAATAAAATGAGGAACTCAGCAAAGAATACACTCATTAATTTTGAAATGGTCTGCCACTCAAGCTAGCCTTATAGTCGGGCTGATCTAGAAGTATTATGCATCTAATTTTACTTGGCACAGGTCTATATAAGAAGAGAACCCTGTAAGAACTGAACACAATGCACACTGATGATGACCTACCCTGTCGTCATCAGGCACTGATTGTTTATGGGTTCCATCATCATTCACTGCTCTATATTTCTGGCCTTGAGGTAAACTAAGTTAACTTTCGAAAATGAAAAATATGTAAGGGAGACTATTCTATAATTAGTATCAAGTACATATCTATTTTCAGAATAGAAAGAAATAATTACAAGTGCTGATTTGATGAAAAGAACTGGGTTTTTTTAAGTGGTAACAATAACTGCGAAGCCTTTTTTTTTTATAACAAATATGTTCCATTTTAAAATTTTAAAACAGTCGTATATAATTTATTACTGATAGTTCTTTTTGTAACTACTATCCAGCAACTCTTGAATCTTACTGGACCTTCTACCATTGGATTCTTAAAGGGTTTTTCTATCAATCAGCAAAGACACAATTCATTGGGAAGTTGTTGTTAATGTCATTTTAGAACTATCATTCAAATGGAACTGATAAAGACATTTTAGCATCTTGGCTATGTACCAGGAGCAAAAATCATCATTCCATTGCTGGATTCCATCATTTTTTATTACCGGTTTTGTTTGGTTTCTTTGCTTTAATAGAATATAAACTTTCCTGGGTTATTTCTTGGCGAAGTCATCATAACTGAAGTACAGAAGTTCTATGATTAAGAGATTGATTGCTTTTATTGGCATATCAACCAATCTAGGACTATTTAATGCCAAGTTGTTTTGGACTTTTTTCATTTTACATCTATATTTGCATTTTATATGAAAATATTTCTCAAGAAAAATTTTACTCTGTCCTTTATCAATTATTCCTATCTAATACAAGGGCAAGAGTTCATGTGGCGCAGTAGCCAGCGTACTGGACTGGAACATCGTAGTTATTTTAAATTTCTTATACCGTTGGAAAAGGCATGAGGTCTTTATTCCCCCTGCTAGATATAACTGTACGACAACAGTTCTTCTACAAGGATAGCTTTGACATTAAATAACCCCCGAAAAATTATATGCCATTAAAGGTTGAAACCAAACACAATTTATCTAAAACAAAAATGTTTTCATACAGGTTTATGGTTTCAAGTATACTCATCTAAGACTAATAATTCTGTGGTTTCAAATAATTATTTCTATTTAATAATAATTATTTGTTAGCACACCGTTATAATGTTTAAAAAATCTTATGATAATCCATAGTTTTAACATTATTGCTTCAAGTAACCATTCTTAATGTAAATCTTTTCCAATTATATACCCTCAATTAGTCCTATCGAATAAGAATATTTCTTAAGCAGATCTATTTCAGCCAATTATAGGACTCTAATAGGTACTTGCTTTCAAATTGAACCAAGGAGTAATGGAAATTAAGGAATACTCCACACTCCAGAACTACAGAAATAGAGGCTCACGATCGAAATCAGTTTGGTAACATTTCGTGCTGGTTAGTGTTTTGAAGATCTGCCGACTGGGTACGCTATCATTTTGTTTGCTTCAGAGCGTTTTCTTTTCTTTTTTTTTTTTTTTTTTTTACTTTAACCTTAAAAATTTTGTTGCAAGAAGTTGAATCAGTGAATCCCAATTGTGATGGCATTATTCCCTCGTGAAACATAACTGGAGTATACAAAAAGTACTTTTGCAAGCACAGAATGATATCTTCTGACATAGCTTTTCAAATGATCTATTTATTATACTTTTTGAAAGTCCCTGAATACGTTTTGCACTGTTATTTTTTATTATGTTTTATACTTGGTTTTATGACTTTTTTCCCTATGGAGTAAGTGTAAGAATAAAAAGTATTTCAGATAAATAGTTAAGGTCCAAATTAAAATATGTCAATAAATATAGATATTAATGCCATGTTGATATTTGTGTTTATGAAAAATTAAAATGGGCATTGATTTTGTTATTATTATGTGCAAACTACAAGGTTTAACTAGAAGATATAGGCAAAGAAATTGCATTTACTGATGTTCTATCAGTAGTTGCTAACCAGAGGTCTAAAGGCATTACCCCCATGATGACGTTTGTTAAAATTAGTCTTCATGTAACATAACTGAACGGTTCATAGAAAACTGGAATTGAATAAATAAATAGATAAATAAAAAAAGCAAAGAGTCCCTGAATAGCCATGCCAAAGTAGAGGTAATTAAAAATGACGAGGGAAAACTGGGTGTGTACGCATGTGCTGAGCGAGCGGAAGCTGTGTTTCCTATCGTAGACACCTGGCGGAAGGAAGGAGACAATTCAGGTTTGGGGGCTGTTGATGGCGAGTCCTGATGTGGTACAGACATACAGTTGAGTACCATCCTCGAAGATGTAAGGAGACGAAAGTTTACGAACCCCTATTTTCAGAGTGTGCTCCAAAAATGGCCTTAGACTAAACGCGACCCAGTGAACAAGTAGGTTAGAACTAGAAAAAATTCAAGGTCTAATCTTTTTTATCTCAAAAAATATGTTGTTTCTTTTTGTTAGCTTACGCAGTCGTTTCAGTTCCCATACTCTCTTTCGTTATCCCGGCGACTGCCTACAGGCTGTAGTAGTCAATAAACCTTTGGGTAATTGAACAGAGTTTCTTCTATTTGTCAACTTTTACTGCGGTGGTGTTTAAATTCAACTTGGTACCGCAACGGTATATTTACAAAAAGGAAAGACTTCTGTGTTATGCTTGTGTTTTATGCTGAAAATGCAATATTAAGCGATAAGTATATGGCTTGTTAAAGTTTAAAAATTCCCATCCCATACTAATTATTATCATTGACGTATAGTATTGTCAGATATTAATTAAAGTAACTCTATACATCTATTGATTTCTTTTGGAATAGTGGTGTATGTAATACTCTCTATACTTCTTAAAGCATATCTGCTTCTAATAAATGAAGTTGTTATTAACTGACCTATTCTTTTGGATTGAAAGCAGAGGTGTAAATGACTAAACCAATATTGTATTTGCTATACTCAATAACCAACACTTTAAAAAGTAGGTTAGTTCGAACTCCAGTCGAACTATCACGTTTACTTTAAGAAATTGTACGAACCCCCGTATCCTGCTGGCTACGGGTTAAATAGATCCACTATTGTCCTTCGACAAATTGGTTGGTTGGTTGGTCGGTTTGTTTTACGGCGTATCAACCCTTTTCGGATCATTTAACGCTAAATTAAATTTCAAATAATTCACTTAAGCATTAGCATAACTTTTCTTTACAATCGGTTGAATGTCAAAAATAGTCCTATTTCAAGCAATTTAGTTGTAAAAGTATACAGTTTCAATGTCAAAAACATTTCTTTTTCAAACAATTCAGTTTAGCTCACAGTTTACTTCTACTCGACCCATAGGTAGGACCCTATTAGGTGCTACCACTCTGGGATAGAGAAGACCTTTGCGTGATGGCAATGAAGGGGCACTCTGCATTTCCTAAAGCTTCAGCATTTCTGGAACCTCACCATCAGATTGTTTAGTATCATATATAGGATATTCGTGGGTGGGCATCTTACCCCTCAGCAGAGATGCAGTCGATGTCTTCTACCGCCCCAGGTTACTGAGCAATCTTCTACAAGGATGGCTTTGATATTAAATAACCTACGAAGGTAGATATGCCATTGAAAGTAAAAATACCAACCAAAACCAACCGCTATATTTAGTTAAACTTTATTATCCCTATTTAAACCAACTTATACTAAAAATAATATTATGTCATGTCAAGCATATATAAAAACGAAATCAAATTCGAATGCAAATGTCAAGGAAGTTCTTATGCAAATTCCAACTGTTTTAGTTTTGTATGAGTACTTTGTAGAATGGAATATGAACATTCGAGTGTTACTTAATGATAGGCCATCCTAGTAGAGGAAGAGCAGCCGTACTATTTAACAAATCATCATCATCATCATCATGTCGTGCCGCCAGCACGGATATCCATGACCCTCTCTTGCCACTTCTCCCTATCATTCATCACCTCCGGCAGGTCTTCATGGTTACATCCTGTGTCCTCACATAGTTGCTGTATGTAAGTTCGAGCTGGTCATCCTGCTTTTGCACGGCCATATGTGGGGTTCCATAGGAGTACATCATTTATGAGCTCATCCTTGCTTCTCCAGCAGAGTCCCGCGTGTCTGGCTCGTCTAAGTTGTATAGTTTTCGTGATGGGGGCCAAGTGTCCGTATAATTGGTGTCTCGTGGGGTGTTGTCGCCACCACTTGTTCAATACTGCTCTCAACATTCTTGTGTAATTTCCGTCTTGTTTCTTCTCCAGCCGTTTTGTTAGCGTCCATGTAGTGCATCCATATAGCAGTATCGACACAACTGCTGCCTGGAAGAAACTGCGTTTCATTTTATCGGTTAGGTCTGATTTCCATATGATCGAGAGCCTATCGATAGCCGTCCATGCCTTCGTCAGTCTTGTGTCGATGTCTTTTTCGGTTGATGAGACGCTACTTCCTAGGTATGTGAATTTGTCTACTAGTTTCAGAGAGGCTCCGTCTAGTGTGGCAATGTGTCCCGTTTGGTTGTAAAATAGCTCGGGTAATAAAGGGATTTATACCTTTCTCAAGGGTTTTAATCCTAATGTGAACGTAATGACGTGAATAGAGTTGAAACTCGCTTACTGCCATGTCACAGGATAGAACGTTAGCTACTTCGCCACGGGGATTCTCTCCTTCCCAGCTTTTAGGAATAGAACCTTCATTCATATTTACAATGTTGATCTAAAAACCAATTCTACTATTGAAGATGTCCCAAATATTTTAGCTACTTTTGATTGCTGTGTTCAGTTTCAATTGTTTATATGAGTATTCCACTCATTGATTGATGATGACCAGGGGCTTCATCATCTTGTTTAGCGTTGCTTTCTTTTTGAGGACCATACGTTTAAATAGTTATCTTCCTGTGTGTCGTTTGTCATTTCTTTTTCTTTTACTTTTGTCCATCTTTCGTCTAGCTTCTTTTTTCTTTTGTATCAGATAGATTAGTACTCCTCTGTTAATTTTTTGAATGCACTTCTCCTTTTTTTTTTAACACAATTATTTTTTAAACTCGAGAATCCACAATCCTAATATTGGTACAGTTCTTATTAGTTTTATCTTAGATAAATAATTAGTTTTGGATACGACACTAAACTGCATCCTATAGCGAGGTTTTACTTTCTAGATATCTAGGGTTTGTGTCGAATACTTTTTATCCTCATTACTCACAGAAAACTTGTGACAGAGTGTGGTACAACCTGGTAGAGTCTAATCTATGATTCAAATGGATTTGTTAAAAAAATTCTTATTTGATAAGATTGTGAAAAAAAAAGGAAAAAGAAAAAAGCAACCCCAATTTTTTTCAAATGAGTGTATAATGAACCTGAGGCTTTAATATGTAAGAATTATATAATATCACAGTTAATATCTTAGGATTTTATAGTGTCACTGTCAATATCTTAGAATTTTATAGTATAACTGTTTATATCTTAGAATTATATAGTATCACTGTTAATCGATTAGGTCATTAATAATGTATATAGTTATATGAAAGAGAAGGGAACTCAGTAGAATTTTATTCCATACACGTTTTTTGTATCTTTATTTTTAAGAATTTTTTCTTTTCTTTTTTTTTTTACCGACATGTTCGACAGCTTACAAATTAAATTGTCTATCAAATAACAATACAGTATCACATACTGCTATGGGGCCATTACCTACCCATTGATGGACTCTTCCAAATCCTATATTAATCGAGAGTCAAGATTGTCAGATCGGATGGTCGGTCGTTGTGAGATTGGATAGAGACTGGATATTCGACTGACAAGTAAGCCACCACTTTTCTCTGTATCTTATTACTTCAATATATATATATACCCTGTGCCGAGTTATCTTTTCGTGGTCCCAAACTCAGTCCACATCACATACAAAATAATATTAATACAAATGAGTCGAAACCATTAATATTTATTGTAAGTTCATTTTCATGAAGCAACAGGTAGCAAAAAATTCAGTCCTGTCAGTGGGGCTTAGAATAGGCTGGCTGTATAACCGGCAGAACTGTAAGAGTTCCCAAAATATAAGTATTCTGAGTATCATTTAAAACTGCATCTGATTGTGAGACTCCAGTTCTGGAGATCTGGAGAGGGTAGAGTACAACATTATTACAACTTGATCTAAATCATTTATTAATGTATTTTGATTGAGTTATATTCCATCTGAAATGATGTAATAGATCTATGGTTGGTTCAGACAAAATTCTATTTAAACAAAAACGGTGGAGTGTTATCATTTATAGGCGACACTGTAGAAAAAAAAATTCGTGTTTTGTTAATGTGCGACTGTATGAATTTGTTTATTGGTTCATATTTGATCACAAGCATAATGCGCCTCGATGAATATGCAGTCTGCATACACAAAGACTCTAAACGTTTTTCTGTATCGAATACTGCAAAAGAAAAGAAAAAAATGCCCGGCACAAATCAAGCGTTAATTTGATTCATGCCAGCCGGCACATGGAGATAGGTCGAGTGTCAACAAATATAAATATTTGATGGGCTGGTTTAATTGTGTAACATTGTAAGCAAATTATACCAGGGTACGAACAGATAAGTTATAAAACACACACACACACACACACACACACACACACACACACACACACACACACACACACACACACACACACACACACACACACACACACACAAAGAGGCAATAGAAAGACGAGCACATAGCATGCTAACTGTAACCAGATATGCTTGATCTTGTACCCCGGACTGAAAGCAACATTTAGACAAGACTTGCTAAGGTCACGAGATTCGATTTAGCGGCTATATAGTTGCGGATGATAGAAGGAAGATGTCACCGATGTTAGGTAGTAGTGGGAGTTGAGTGTTCTGTGAATATAAATCAAAAAGATGAATTTCTTGATTCACCCTCTTCTGGTGTCTGGAATACGAGGAGACAAGCGTTCACGTGTAGAGAACCTTTAAAGATACGAGAAGAATCCAACTAGAATGAAGAAACTACCCATCAAGTTGTGTCCGTCATTGATTTCCTCCTAATTTCCCAGCCCCAGAAAATGAACGGAGAGAATAAAGAAAATATGGTCAAGTTGTATATGCATGTTTCTCCCTCCTCCTACTCTATTTGAGGATTAATCATCACCAACATAGCTATTGTCGGTGACTACACAGCAACTGAGACCGACGCTTCCGTCTATTAGTTGGACTAAAAATCAAATTCTCGTTACGTTTATTCTTGGTATGGTTGGGTTCGGTTTGGTATCTTTGTTTAATGACATAAAAACCTTCGTGGGGAATTTAATGTCAAAACTATTCTTGCAGACATATTAGTAGTATTATTTAAAATATAACTGGGAGATTAGGAGTTTCATATTATTCCGAAGGGTATTAGAATTCAGTGGAGCTCGAACTCAACTACTAAGATGTCACTGTCCAACACGTTAATCACTATACCCCGTAGACATTTCCCTTTTAATGATTTGGGCACAATTACAATAATCTCTTTTGTACCCTAGCCTATAAAATCAATTAAGGTACTAGGTACATTAAAACCGTTCTTTATTTATTTCTATCTAATAATAATTACTATATAAACTGACAGTGACGTTTTATCGTGTCAAATTTGTAAAAAAAAAGTTTTAATTCTTTAAAGAGAAATAGAAATAATTTTACACTAGAAAATTTAGAAACAAGATAATATTACTGAAACATCCTGAAAATTGCAAGGCTGATTTCAATTCTTAATGTTTGCGACAGTTTAACACACAAAAATCAGAAAAGGTCTGGAAAAAATAGTGATGTATCGTGTAAGTTCTTAGAATTAGCAATGTTACTTACGATAAACTATTTTGAAAAAGGTTTCTACTCGGTTAACAACCCAAGTGCATTGATGTCACGTTTTTCTGTTCAGAAAAAAAATTTTTAGTCTTTCAGTCGTCATTAATGGTTGAAAGTTACTTTTTGAGTCCATCAGAGTTAAATCTATCTATTATTTGAAACGAATTGATTTGTGTAGTAACATCATTGCACACACAAACACACACAAACACACAGAGGCACTATTAAAAGTAAGTTTTACCCTAAATAAATTGGAATGATTCTAAGAAAGTGAATCTTAGGAATTTTATCATTTTTTTTCAGTTGCTTTCAGTGAATAACAATTGTGTGCAGTGTTAGTATTAAATAGCTTTTCGTAATATTGATTTATCTATTTTGCAATTCATCAAGTGTATTTACTAAAAAAAATGTCTGTAATATGTCAACAGCTGAATGGCTTTCAGTTTTAAGACTATCATGACAAACACAAAACAGTTTCCGTAAATAAAACCGACTTAGAATATATCTACATATTTCGATCTGAATACCAAATGCAGAAAACTTTTGAAAAAAACAAAAGGTATTCCTGATCAGTGATGCAAACCTCCTGGATTTTCCTGATGTTTTTACCGGTAGTCATGCAAAAAATATTGGTTATGGTTTGTTTCATCATTTAAGGGCATATCATCTTTCGTGGGTTATTCAATGCCCTAAATATTCATCCATTGATAGTACTACATAGCGGTCCATATAAAGCTGACCCAGGAAAAGAAAATAGAATTCGCGGCTGCCTCTATATAAACATTTTTGTAATGACCCCTCTGTGGATAATCTATCACTGTGCTACGGGTTTTAAATCTATGCAGAAAGTTTTTTTTATAATGTTTATACTTGTTGAATTTTTCCCATTAAAATGGATAGCACTGTGTTTTCTATCTGCTGAAATTGTAAATTGGTCAGCCGAAAATTAAAATTCTATCATTTTAGTTCATTCTTTCTCAATCTAATGTAGCAGATCTTATTTTTCATAACGACGTTATATACCAAATAATGTAAAAATAGCTAATAAACAAGAAAGTTATGGCTTTATCAAAGGTGGCAGTATTTTGTAGGCAATTCTGCATTTAATTCATGCCTTTTCCAAAGTTATTAGTTCGAAATTGAACGTAATAACGTTACTGGAGTTCCAACTCATTTGTAATAACGTTACTGAAGTTCCAACTCATTTATCAAAACGTTGCAGTTACACCAGCTTCGTAAGATGGATAACATACATAGACTAATATCTAAGTTATGAAAGAAAAAACAAATAACTCTTTGCTACTTACGTAAATGCTGTTGATTTTTTAAGAGGAAAATATAGATTTAATTGGTGACCAACGATGTCACGTGCCATCGATGCCGCAGAGAATTTTGTTAATTTCAAAAATCGGAGTATCTGAATTGCCTTGGTCTTTCTCAAAGAGTAAGAGAATTCTTGATATTATCTAACACAACTAACTGACATATCTTTATAGGATTTTTTTAATGGTCAGAAATTACAGCCACTGGTTTTGTTAAGAAAAGATCAGTCGATCGCAGGCTTTGTTCGAAACCGTATGAGCCACGAGTCGAATCCACAGAAAAGAAAAACATTACTCGAGAATTAAATCGTATGGCCGTCCTTGTTGAAATAACGTGTGGAATGGCGTGTCTATGGAACTGCCACCGCTCCTGATGACCTATTGCTGCTTGTTAACCAGGGCACCACTTCCCGCGGCTCTGATTTCGACTAACGTGTATAAGAGGCGTAAGAGGGAATCAAGAGCCAAATACCATGGTCCTAGGTCGGGAAAGATCTGTTTAACTCTGAGACTTATACTTTAAATATATGGAACACTGAGTTCCGAAAAAGAAAACCGCTCTCCTATATAACTACCGAAAACTAAAGTACTTTAAAAAATTGATATTTATCAACTTACCTCTGACTGTACTAACACCGAAAACTTGAGTTTGAAATAGGTATGAAAAAAATAACCCTATCATCCCCATCAAGAAATCGTTCCTTTTCTATTTACTTTCTATTAAAATCTACCGACTTGATAATTATCTTTTTAATACTATATTTACACACCCATTCCTGTACACCTATACATATAATGAAGCGTGTGTGGTATAATGGATACTGTCGTACGAAATGGACACGGCGCCACAAGTTCAAATCCTGGGCGAGATTCTTTGCCTTTAACATAGCACTGATACTCTTGTATGAATCCAGTTATTCTCCCTCCAGCTATAGGAAAACAATAGAGCAGACTGGACGTTTTAAATTTGTATGACAACGGGTTTAAGAGAAGATAAACTAAATTCAAACTCCGCTTTAAAATTAACTTTCTGTTTCTTGCGGAGGTCGTGTTAAATAGATAAATGCATGCATACATATACGCTATATATATGCTCACATGCCTATACATACACCTAAGCACACAATTGCATCTGTTTATTTAGTGGCTCTGCCATCACGCATACATATCCATATAGACACGATTGCACCAGCAGGAATAGGCATAATTGCATCTAAATATGGAGCTCTTTGGGGAAAAAGAGCTTCTCTCAGAAATTACTTCAGTGGGTTTTTCATTGTGTATTAAGTAACCGTGTGAAGTTATATTAATTTGTATAAATTTAGAGTATCCCAGCCAGATTTGGGAATTTTTGGAGGGAAGCAAGGAACCTGATTGCTACAAAAATAAAGTTTTATTTTGGTGTCTCTAATCTTGATTTTTTTACGTTTAGAATTGTGATAAGATGCTTTTTTTTATCAAAGAAGTTTTATTTTTTAAGTATTTTGTACATTTTACTTTTTCTACAGGACATTGGCCTTGCGGTTAGAGTGTTCGCTAATGGTCCGGGAGAACTGGGTTCAATCCCAGGTCGAGTCATACCAAAGACTCAAAAAATGGTACTTGATGCCTCCGTGCTTAACACTCAGCATTATAAGGTACGGATCAAGGGTAAAGTGGAGCAATCCAGAGAAAGGAATAGCGCCCCCCTACACCTTGGTGTAGTAGCTTTCGAAAAGGGAACCTTCGGGTCACCCTCGACTATGGTCGCCAACTTTACTTACTTTTCCTATGAGGACCTGAAAAATGCTCTACGACCTTATTATTTAACATGAATGTTATTTATATTCCAGTTCTAGTAGTCTGGATTGTACTCGTACTCGTTATTTTGGAATATACATGTTATAAATATTGAATGAAAACATGGAAATATTTATTCTCTTTAGACTTTATGCGTTCTCGAGAGCGTGTTGCTTCAGAGAAATATTTATGTAGTAATAAAAGATTTGTCTCAGAGCAGAACAATAATTTGAGAGTTCTATTTCCTGAAAAGAAAGGAAAAACAATAGAGAGGTTTAAATTGATGGCATATTCAACATTCATGAATTATTTTCTTGGTATGATTGGGAAAAAATAAAACCACTCGAGGAAATATTTAAGATTTCTCTTTTTTATTTGTCTTGTTTTGCATTGGATTAACTGGCTGTCGTTTATCAAGTACGATACACTACATTCACATTCAGAGAAAATAGGAGGATGAAAATCTAAGTGTAATTTATTGATCGAGTGTTTCTTATGGCATGTCAACTTGTCTAGAATTATTTTAATGAATTGAGTTCAATGCCCGTTCGTATTTATACTTTTGCTACAGTACTTTGCTCAAAACTATTTTCCCAGTCTGATGGGATTTCAAATATTCATATTCAATAGAAATAATTCACACAGAGCAGTATAGTTTCAATTACATCTAACTAATAATCACATAGTTTCAATTTATTTAGCGTCTCATCAACCGAAAAAGACATCGACACACGACTGACGAAAGCATGGACGGCTATCGATAGGCTCTCGATCATATGGAAATCAGACCTGACCGATAAAATGAAACGCAGTTTCTTCCAGGCAGTGGTTGAATCGATACTGCTATATGGATGCACTACATGGACGCTGACTAAACGGCTGGAGAAGAAACTAGACGGCAATTACACAAGAATGTTGAGAGCAATATTGAACAAGTCCTGGCGAGAACACCCCACGAGACACTAACTATACGGACACTTGCCTCCCATCACGAAAACTATCCAAGTTAGACGAACCAGACACGCGGGACACTGCTGGAGAAGCAAGGACGAGCTCATAAGTGTTGTACTCATATGGACCCCTACATATGGCCAAGCAAAAGCAGGACGACCAGCTCGAACTTACATACAGCAGCTATGTGAGGACACAGGATGTAACCCTGAAAACCTGCCAGAGGCGATGAATGATAGGGAGAAGTGGCGAGAGAGGGTCAGGTATATCCGTGCTGGCGGCACGACATGATGATGATGATTTCTAATTAAGCATAGTCATTTGTTTGTACACAGTTATATGGTATAACTAAAGAAAATTAATCCTAACTATTCTTAAATCAATTACTTCGCACTTATACTGTATCGAGTATTCCTATTAAATACGAGTATTTTTCAAATAGGTCTGCCTGATAGAACCCTAATATGTACTGCTACTCACAGCGGACATAGAGAAAGTGGCAATGAAGACGTATTCCTTAGTTTCCAAATCACCAGAACTGGAGCCTCGCCATCAGATACAGTATAGGGTCATACCTTGGACACCTCGATTTTAGGAGGAAGTATGGGACTCAGTCAGAGTATTCTTACCCGCGCCAAAAGGGTGATAACCATGGTCAAAGTGAATATCTGGAAAACTGTTTATATCAATTCATGTCCCCAGACATAAAATTAAAAAATAATGATTTATTACTTTATGTCTTTTTAAGATTTCTCGACAGTATAAATATAGATATAAGCTAAAGTTTAGGATTCCTTTCGACATACATAAGCTTTAACTAAGGAATAATATTATGGCATTAATTTAGCAATTTACTTTGTATTACATTGTCTGTTGGTGTCATTATTGATTTTTTTCAGCTAAGGGTCGTTGTATATAAATGTAGATAGTTGAGTAAAGTCAGGATAAGTGCTCGATTTGAGTCCTAAATTGAAGTCGTTGTAAGTTGTATATAGCAATAGAATGATGCAACAGGGGACAAAATAATTTATTTGATTCCGTAAAATGTTAATGCGTTAAAACACCAATACGCTCATTAGAAACTCGTCGTGTGCAGCTCAAATATAGAATAAGAAAATCTGAAACTCTCATATATATATATATATATATATATATATATATATATAGGGTGATAAAAAAAAACAGAACCCATTATTACTTCTACAAAAAAATATGGGTTCTGTTTTTTGGGGGGTTACCCTGTGAGTATATATATATATATATATATACCCTGAGGTGGTATTTATTAGAATATAAATCATGAGTTATATGCCAATTATAACCGTTCTGGTGTTTTACACTATTTTCAGGGTGATATTAGTATCAGATCTTAAGTCAAATGAAAAAGTACAACAAAAAAAAAAGAACATTCTTAATGTTCCATCATCCTAAATATATTTGTCATTGCCTACCACCAGACAGGACTCGACATAAGGTCAATGACCCGAAGGTCGATTTTAGTGGGTATTTAGAAGGGAAGGTCGGGCACGAACCCAGCTGGTCTATGCTGGTCATCAACCTACTTAGTGCTATGTGAGCCTGATGAACCTAGTTGGTCTTGGACCCAAATCTGGATCAAGGTACGTATGCTTGATTATAGCTTGAACTGGACAGCAAGGTCCAGTGCAATACAAGGAGGAAAAAGGTGTCAATGTTGCAGCTTGCCCACCCGAAGGTGTCCCAGCCGATACCAAAGGCCTTTCGGCATCGAATCTGTCATTGATTTCGATACCCCATCCGGTTCGAATGCCAGAACACCCAGCTAGAGCCAGGGAAGTATGTTCTATTAGTATAAATAGTGTTTTGTTTAAAATGCATGTGACGTAATTATTGTTTGACATTTTAATTATTCATTTATCTATTTATTTTGATTTTTAGATCTCAGATTTGATATTGATTTTTTTTCTTCCAAACCGCAGGAAAATCTATTAAAGTGAAAACTTGTACATAAAAAAGTCAATACAAAACTTTAATATACAAAATTGAAAATTTCTTCATCATAGAAATGTGTTGAGGAATTCAGTCAAGAATAAATTCTATCAACATTTGATGCTTTTCATCTTGAAAAATGTTCACATGTTAATTTAATGAAAATTATTAAATGTTGCCATGTAGGTCAGTGAAAAAAATACTTTTGGTGTTTAAAAAGAAATAATATACTTGATGTTAAAGTAATGTTGGTCCATTCTTTTATAAGGTTGTGCACATTATAAACAGGTCAATACTAGAAATGCAATATTGGGTGGAAGAAGACTCAAAAGAGTATCACGTATTTGCTATAAATTTGAAATTTCTTTCAAAGTTTTTAAGAGTTAAGAAATGTTTCAAGAATCTTTCAAAAATAACGTTCAAGAGTGTACATTACAATTGTTTTTATTTCTCTTTTAAAATATTATAGTAAATTTTATTTTGCTTTTATATAAAATAAAATGTGTTTATTATTTTACGCAATGAAAATCTAATTTTAAAGGAACAATTTTAATTAGAAATTATATTGAAGGTATTAAAATAAGTAAATGTTAATAATCAATGAAAATAATTTAAATAAAAGATATTAACATTATATTCAAATAATTTAACTGAATAGATAGTTAATTTGATTAAAAAAAAACGGGCCTTTATTAATAAGTAATGATAGATTCAACATCCTTTCTTTATTGTTTATCATATTTATCAAGTAAGATATTAGAATCTTTAAGACTAAAACTATAAGATTCTAAATTGTATTTCACAAACACGTTTCTATCGGCGCCGTTTCAAAATGCTATTGATGTATTTATATATACGTTTTCTGATCGATCTTTAATTCTTATCAATATAGTTTTATTTGAATTTTCTTCCTAGAGTTATTCTTAAAAATACTTTTTGAGATATAAGTATGCATTCTAACATTCGACCTGAAGATGATTAAAAGTATCATGAACTTAAAGAGTTGTATATTGTTCATGTATAAATGAATACATCCATTGAATGTTTCTTTTTTCATATTTACATACGTTCGATTTATTAGTATTTTTCTCATATATATATATATATATATATATATATATATATATATATATATATATATATCTGTGTGTGTGTGTGTGCGTGTGTGTGTGTGTGTGTGTGTGTGTGTCTTGACAAAAAGAAGTAAAAGCTGCATATATGACAGGATCATTTAGGTGAGAATTTAGGTTAAACCGCGAATCCCTGATAATTTATCAGACAAAACGGAAGAGAAATCGGCCTTTGTTTAAGAGTAAGAACCTAGCACACAGCCAAAAGCGAAGTGTCCAGGGTATGACACTAAGCCTCATAAGGTGATGACACTTCGGTTCTAGAGCTCTTGATAGCGCAATTTACATGTTTGCTGCCATTATTTTCCTGTCCCTTTTGACTCGGTATAGTAGTATCTATTAGAGTACCATTTATTGATAAAAAAGATCTGTTTGAAAAATTATTAGTATTAGATATGCATAGTTGAAAGCATGTAACTCAGCACAAATAAATGATTATTATTATGAAATATGACGAGTTACTTGAAAGTACATAATTGTGTGTAAATTATTTGCATAAAGAATAGTTACTTTAAATTATAACCAATAACAAAAATGATATCATTAATAATTTTATGCCCAATAATTGCATTAAAAAAACCCAACAATGAATGACATGCAGTAAAATAAACCAACCAAGAATCCCACAGAAAGAAAAAGCCAACAAATGACGTTTGTTTATGAGACATGAAGACAAATGGAAATAATAATGATTATTTCAAACCCGATTATTTTATATGGTATTTCTTACACAAAAATATGAACTGTATCTACTTAACATATATGAAACTATAAAACTTTTGATTTCCAGGAGTTTTTTTTTCAATTTTTATTGTTATTATTATTATTATTATTATTATTATTATTATTATTATTATTATTATTTACTCCTTTAGAGTTTTTCACATCAGTGTTAGCAGATGGTTTTTCACTGGAATTTTAGCGACAGCACGTCTCCTCAAGTCTCCAGGACTCGTCTCAGGATTTTGGCTGTTCTCAGCAATGCTGTCATTTGGATAGTCTCCACCCGTCCACATAATTGCAAGTCTTCCAGGTCTTTTAATAATCCTTTAGTTATTGTGCCTAAAGCACAATCACAGTTGGCACAATCGTTACTTTCATGTTCCACAGCTTTTTCAGTTATCTAGTAAGGTCGTGGTACTTATCCTTCTTTTCACACTCATTCAGATTTATTCTGTGGTTTGCCGGGACAGCAAAGTCGATAATTTTGCAAATTCTCTTTTTTTTGGTTGCTGATTATTATAAGGTCTGGTCTTCTGGCTGGGATTAGGTGATCTGTTGTTATGTCAAGTCCCATAGGAGTTTATGTGTGTCATTTTCTAGGACAGGTGCTGGGTTTTGCATATACTATTTGTTTGTATGGTCAAATTTAAATTTCTTGCACATCTCCCAGTGGATCACCTTGCCAACCCAGTCGTGTCTCGCCTTATACTTCTTCTGTGTTGCATTCACTTATTATGTGATTGATCGTTTCGTCTCTGTCACCGCATAGCCTACATTTACTGTTTTGTGGCGTCTTATCTATTCTCGCTTAGATATGATTGGTCCTTATGGCGTTTTCCTGTGCTGCTATTTGAAGACATTCCGTTTTTCTCTTAAGGTTTCCTTTTCTTAGCCAAGTCCAGGTTTTCTGGTGTGAGATGTTGTTTATTAGTAGTTTTAAGCAGCCATAGAGTTGTTTTTTCTCCCATTTTTGTATCCTAGTAGTTGTCATTCTATCGTCAATCGTGTTGTCCGTATCGTTTCTGATGTCTGTAATTAGTCCTCGTTCGTGTTTTTCAATGTAGTCTTCGAGCCGTTGTATCGATGCGTCAACGCTATCTTCGATGCTGGCAAGTCCTCTTCCTCCCTCTTTTCTAGATACATATAGTCTGTCAACGTCATCTCTGGGGTGTAATGCCTTATGCATGGTCATTAGTTTTCTTGTTCCTTGATCCATGTGTTAAAGTTCATCTCTGGTCCACTTGAGGAAGGATCTCGAATATGTAACGATTGGGACAGTCCCAGTGTTTATTCCTTTGATGAGGTTTCTGCTGGAGAGTTTTGTCTCGAGTAGTTATCTAGTTCTCCTGATATATTCTTTTCGTATCTTGTCTTTCATTTGCACTCGTTTGATGGTGTCAGCCTCCAAGATACCCAAGTATTTGTAGGTTCAATTTTCTCCGAGTGTTTTATTTTTATTGTGATTTAGTTGTTCCATTCCATCAGGCATATGTCGTTTGCCACTTTTCATGACGAGCATGGCACGTTTTTCTATGCCAATTCCATTCCTATGTCCTGACTCTATATTCTAACGGCGTTTCCAGTTCTTTTTCATTTTTTGCAAAAAGTTTAATGTCATCCATGTAAATTAGGTGGTTGATCTTCTTTTGAGATCTTCTGAGTTTGTATTCGGCTGCGAATTTTCAGGGTATGTGGTTCAGTGGCATCATCGCTATTATGAATAGTAAGGGTGATTGTGCATCTCCTTGGAAAATCCCTCTTTGGATCTTTGTTTGAGCTATGCTCCTTCCTCTTGCTGTCAGCATTATTATTATATACTCTTTTAGAATTTTTCACATCAGCGTTAACTGATGGTTTTACACTGGAGCTTGAGTGACAGTAAGTCTCCTCAAGTCTCCAGGACTCGTCTCAGGATTCTGGCCGTTCTTAGCAATGCTGTCGTTTAGATAGTCTCTACCCGTCCGCCAATTTCCAAGTCTTCCAGGCCTTCTATATTATTATCATCATTATTCACTCATTAGAGCTTTTCACATCAGCGATAGCAGATGGTTTTTCACTGGTCTGAGTGACAGCAAGTCTCCTCAAGTCTCCAGGACTCTTCTTAGTATTCTGGCTGTTCTCAACAATGGTGTTGTTTGAATGGTCTCCACTCGTCCGCCAACCTCCAAGTCCTCTAGTCCCTTTAGTAATCCCTTAGTTACTGTTCCAAACGCACCAATTACAATTGGTATAATTGTCACCTGCATGTTCCACAGTCTTTTCAGTTCCCTAGCAAGGTCGAGGTTCTTATCCTTCTTTTCACATTCTTTCAGTTTTATTCTGTGGTCTGCCGGGACAGCAAAGTCGACTATTTAGAAAGTTCTCTTTTTTTGTTGATTATTATTATTATTATTATTATTATTATTATTATTATTATTATTATTATTATTATTATTTCCTCGATTGGTTGTTTAGCTAGTTTTACATCTGAGATCTGAAATAAATAAAGGTTTTTCTTTATAATTATTGAGCAATTTTTTCAAAGAGACTTCCTTCTAAATATTATACAGTGCTGATGAGTACAGTCTTTTGTATTTTAAATAGAGATGGATTTCCTGGGATATTTTTAATATGTGTATCAATATTCTTCTTCCTCAGTTCTCGTGCTTTCATTTCTACTGGAAAAGTGGTTGTGTTCAAATCCAGTATTACTGCAGTTTCCAGCTTCTTATATTTTAACTATTTATCAAATTATTTTGCTGGAAGTTTTTTTTTTCAAAGAATTCACATGTTTGAGATCACATTTATATTCTTCTAAATCTTTTATTACAATATATGATATATTGTATTTTGCGATTGGCTTATTATAATACTCTGTGATTTTTAACATCAGTTCAGCCGAATAGCCTTCACTTGGACCAAAAAACAGCAAGTTTCCTCAGTATTCTATTTTGTCCCGATACTGCTTTGCTTTGGGCCGATTCAATCCTTTCATGAATCTTCTATTCCACAAGTCTCTTATCCAGGTTCTTTGTGATGGCTTCTAGGTCTCTGACAATTGTTGCTACCCTCGTCAACTTATAGTCAATAGCTAGGTCAGCCTTTCGGGTAGGTTTTTATCCAGCTTTCGCTTTCATCTTCTTATCTGTTATTACCTGAATCATACTGGCTAACAAGTTATGTGCTTTGCGTTAACTATTGAAAAATAGGTCTCTTCGTCTGAATTGAATGATTAGTCTCTATTGAAAAAAAACAGATAATTTTGTGTGTCTCATTTTCCAAAATAGATTCTAATCTATTCATATACCGTTAGTTTGAATGTAATTACCCTGCTTCTCCAAACGCGCGATATTCAACACAAAACCAATTTTTAACAGTTTTGAATTAAGAATTTTCTGTCTCCTAAATTAGAGCTGGGTCTGCGCTACTATTTACCCATAGTTTGACGGAGAATAGCTAGATGCACGCCTTTCCCAAAATACAAACAGCTGCGTCTATGATTTGAACTTCGGTTGCAGTTTTAATTTCCAACAACGATAACTACTACACAATTCACCCCCTCATACCGTAGAACTGCTTGATCAACATTTACTCATATGAAATACTCCCACCCTACCCTTCTTGCTCTTGTATGTATTTACCGAACTCCTTAACCAGACGCAGAATTTGACACGAGTTCTGTTTTTTAAGTAGATTAAAACTGGTTTCAATTCTGAGATTACTTTCTCCTTGATTAGTTGCTTAACTAAAGCAAAAGAACCCAGCCTTTTTAGCAATTTACCGGTAGCTAAGAGGTGAATAGATGAATTTTTTTATTTCTCAAGGACATCAAACCGAAGAGAAAAGCAAACAGCTTTATCCATGATTTGAATTCGGGTCTCTAATTCCATTTACGACGATAACCGTCACACGAAACGCGCCTCCTCTATTTCTATTCCCGTGTCACATTGTAATACTCATTTATAATATGTTATTTTCATCCCTGCCCACAAAACTAAATTATTCGATTTTCATTTTTATCTATTTTAGTTTTATTATTTTATCCCTAGTGATTTTTCCCGCAAAAGCTTTAACAGATGCTTTTTTTTTTCTCTTGGGTAAAAGCATTGGCAATTTCCTAGTTCTATCGCCAATACTTTTAACTTACTCCGTTGCTCTCTATTTCTTAGAAAAGGTCAGAGTATCCTACAAGGGAGTGGGCATAGTTATTTATTCATTTGATAGATTTCTATTGCAGATTTTAGTTTCAAAAAGATAGTTGGTTCTTCGAAAGTACTTCTTTCTTATTTTGTTATATCTCGTTTTAGTTATTAATATCTGCTACAAATATATACAGATATTTATAATTTTCTTCTTATCCAAATTTTCTAATGCTTTCTTTATTCGGCAGTTCGATTCCTTACGTTGTTTCTTTTTATACCTTTTCATAGTTGTTGTTGTGGTAGTTGATGTTGTTATTGTGGTGATGGTGTTATTGGTGGTCATTGCATTTCATATAATTATGAGTTTTTATAGTAAGCTTGATATAACTATTATTACTGTATTAATCTATTTATAATTGATTTAGTCTTAATTCAATTTCGTTCGGAAAGACTCCCAAGAAAAGTTCAAACTGAAAGTGTTTTCTTCAATATCGAGTGAAAAACAGAATTTCAACACGAAAGAAAATTTTGGTAAACAATGATAAATCAATATCCAATCGAATGATAGTTATTCAGGACAAACATTTTAACCAATATCCAAAAATGTATAAAATGCGGAACATTAGAAGTATTTGCAAAATATTTGTATAAGTCCACTGCTTTTTTGCAGTGTTTGACATCTACAGAAGTATATTTTAAAATTAGGATTTAAGACTCAGATCTTCATTTAAGTCTTTTTTACTAATGCATTTCATGTGTTTTATCATAAAATGCATCGCAAAGGATTTCTTAGAATTGAAATATTTTGAAAATGAATTTTTTATAATAAAAATCCATTATAAATTATTTCTATTGTAATATTCATTAAAAATAGTCTTATTATAAAATTGCATTAAAAACATTTTTTTGTATCAAAATACTTTGAAAATGATTTTTTGTGATAAAAATGCATTTTAAATGATGTTTAATGTAAAATGATAGAAAATATTTTTATAATGAAATTGCATTAAAAATATTTTTATAATTAAAATACTTTGAAAATTATTTTTTCTGATAAAAAATGCAATGAAAATGATTTCTGTAATAAAAATGCATTGAAAATATTCTTATTATAAAATTGGATCGTAAATGATTTTTTTAGTATTAAAATACTTCGAAAATGATTTTTCTAACAAAAATTAATCGAAAATTATTTTCATCAAAAAACGCATTTCAAATTATTTTAACTCAAGAAATGCACAGAAAAAAATTTCCCCTAAAAGATAACTTGGAGATCATTTTCAGTCACATCTGACTAATTTTACCTCTTTTACTATAACGAATAATCTGAATCATGATAATGAACAAAAAGTAAAATATCTGTTTTCATTAAGAAGCAAGAATCGTAGGCAGGTTATGACTGACGATGTGCTAAAACCGAAAGATATTTTTATAGACCTAAATATTTACGTAGAAATCGTCACTTCTGTTTGTCTGTGGGTTGAAGATGGCGGTATTAATCATGTTAGCAAATTGAGAATCTTTATTAAATCCCTCAAGTAAATAAATAAGAAAAAGGAGAAAAGGAGGTGTAAAAGGCGCGTTAGAATAAATTTGGAGGAAAGACAGACGGAAAAGGAGGAAAATAAAGAAAAAATGAGGACTTAAGTATAAAAATTATCAAAAGAAAGAAAAAAAAAAGTAAAAAGCAAAGTGCAGAGAGAGAAAGAAAGAGAGAGGGGGGGTTCAGTAAAAGAAAGAAACACACTCACTGAGAAACACGTACACTCATTAATATATATATATATATATATATATATATATATATATATATATATATATATATATATATATAAACCCTTATATATATATATACATTTGTGTTTGTGTGAATAAATATGTATATTCATATGCACATATATATACATAGATACTCAAACGCAAAAACATACACACGTTTATTTAATTGATAATTTATCAGTTACACTGTCAACAGAAAAACACAGTTGACGTGAATGTCAATGTAAAAATGTCCTCAATGTTAAAAATATTTTACTATACTAGTACAACTTTTTTTCGAAATGACAATTAATCCTATATATATATATATATATATATATATATATATATATATATATATATATATATACATATAGGATTAAATGAGTTGAACCTGACACCAAAATCTACGAGCCCTGAGGAATACTTCTAATTGAATCAAAATTCATCTATTATGATTATTTCTCATACTATAATGATTTTGATTAAACATTTTTTGCATTCAAAAAAAGATTGCAGTTGAAACCCGTTGGGAAATAAACAAACCATGAAATATATTTTTCTTCCGTTTCAACTTTATATATATATATATATATATATATATATATATATATATATATATATATATATATAAATTCTTTTAAAAAAATTTCATACTGAACGCTAGAAAAAATTTCTCCACATACTCTCATGGAGAAAACTCAAGAAAAAAACGCCCTCTATTCCTATCACTTAGAGACCCATCTCTCTACCTACTAATATATACAAAGAACCTTTTAATGACAAATTAACTATATTACGAATACCAATTATACCGACCTCTTCACAAACCATTAAAAATCTCACTAATATCTCTAAATGCACTAACAGCATAACTACTTCACACTCAGACATACTCTCCATTCTGTGTAATGATTGAGACAAATATTACATTGGGAAAACCTAGCGTAATTTAGACAAAAGGATTCATGAACATAAATGATCAATGAAAGTAAATGATGATCAAAAAACTTTTTTCTCCCACAAGTTAGATTTCAAATATACTTTCATTTTTTCTCACGCTACTTTAATTAAACGAATCCATTGTAGAATATTTAGTCGATTGTTATAATCTGCAACCATTTCTCATTGAAATCACTCCATGAAACAACGCCCTGGCTTTTTTAAAAAAGATTTCCCACTCCTTGGCAGGTATTATTTTACGGGAGAATAACATCAAAATTGACAATAGATAAGAATATGTTTTATAATAAATGACATTAATCTTCTGTTTGGTTGACCATAGCCCAGGTTTTTCCAAAGAATGTACTTTATTAGTTGCCAGTAGTTCTGATGTCACCATCGTTTGACACTCAGATTTCTATTTGAAATTTCCCTTTCTTTTCTTTCTCTCTGTCTCTCTCTCTCTCTGTCTCTCTCCTTCTTACGGTCCCTCTTTCTTGTTGATCGAGGTCCACTAATTGCTATAATCTTCTGAAGAAGTCTTTCGATGAAATAAAGATGAAATATTAAGTTGAATCCGTTTGTCTGTGTTTGGTTTTGTCTGGTTCGGTTCGATTTGGTTTTATAGGATATAAACCATTGAAGGTTATATAATGCCAAATCCATGTTTACACACATAAACAGTTCTAGTTCAAACAATTCAGTTTACCAAAAGTACACAGTTTAGATTTATTTGACCCATAGAAAAGACACTTTCAGATGCTACCACTCCGACGCAGAGCTAACCTGGGACCGATGGCAATGAAGGGATACTCCGCATTCCCCGAAGCTCCATCAATACTTGAGCCTCACGATCAGATTTTTTAGTATCATATAGAGAACACTCGTCAGGTGGGGTCTTGCCCCTCTGCAGATATGCAGCCGGTGTATTCTACAGCCCAAGCCAACTGGGTCACTAGACACTATAAGGGTGCTCTCATAGTGAGCACTTTCGTCAGATCGGCCTGCTGTCGCACAAAACTATTGTGGCAATGTTTGTTTGGTTTATCCACTTTCCATTCATTTTTCATATATATATTTATAAAGTCATAAGGTATTCTTTTTTTGGGGGGGTGTTTTTATTTGTGTTGTTGTTTTTGTTGCTGTTGTTGTTTTGTTTTGTTCTGTTTTGTTTTGCTTTGTTTTTGTTTGTGCATGTGTGTGTGTGTGTGTGTGTGTGTGTGTGTGTGTGTATGTGTGTGTGTGTGTGTGTGTGTGTGTGTGTGTGTGTGTGAGAGAGAGAGAGAGAGAGAGAAAGAGAGAGAGATGGACCGTAAATCAGTAAAATCGTGAAAATATTGTTTGAGCCCATCAGTTTTTCTTTGTAGGAAATTTAACGTTATAAAATCATGACACATGTACGTGGTGATCCAACATTCGATTATAAACGATACATAAATTACAAATTTGAACAAGAAATTCCAAAACAAGTTTTTGTTTGTTTGCTTCTCAATCAGTTTCCATTATGTCCTCTCTCTTTCTATTCCAAGTACTTAAAGGTTAATGAAATTGTATTCCTTCGTCCAATCCTTGCATACTCCGCTTAAATTATTATCGAAGGTTACTTGAGTTCAATGCAAGGTTAATACATAATTATTCAATTTTCCAAAGGAAAAATGAAGAAGACGTGTGTCAGTAAACCTAAGATAACCTCACGTATCTTCAGGAAAGTGTAGATATAATGGACGCTGTTAAACTGGACATTTGATCTGAAGGCGGGCACTTCACATGGTACTATCTACGTACTGTTGATATTAAGATAAGAATATTTTGCTTGTGCACAATGCATGCCATAATGAAAAATGTTCATGAACAAGCAAAACGTCAGCATTTTCATAATGGTTATCTTATTCTTATCAAATTGTTTGCTATTTGTTTTACAGGCAATAATCTATTTAGATAGAGGTTAAATTGCATAATGTATGGGGCTTCCAAAACATATTTGTGTAATCAGAATATAAAATATAGAGATAATAATAGATATTCTGATATTGTCTGTTATTGGATAGTAAATGATTCTAAAGTGTGTTATCTCAAATTTGTTGTAACCACAGGCATCAGGTAACGTCATTAATTCAAACAAACATTAAAGTATTCGCTAATAATAAATTCGATTTTTTTTCCCGAAAAATGTTAAGAAAAACGACAAAATACAGCTAAATTAGAAAAAAAACAGAAGAATTTGATTTAGCAGTAACGAATATATATATATATATATATATATATATATATATATATATATATATATATATATATATATACATATATATGAAAATGAAAAATGTGGAAAAACACAGTCTTCAAAGGATGATTCTATTTATACTTTGAATTGTTTGCCAACGTTAAAGTTTCGATTTTTAAGCATTAAACCTTCTTCATGGAGTTTACAATATTTAGAACCAAAACGTAAAACGTCGGCTTATATAGATAAGCTCATCTTATAAAGAATTTTTTTTTCATATTTGTACATGTTCATACGGTCTGATTTACTTCCAGTTTTATATATATATATATATAACTGGAAGTAAATATATATATATATATATATATATATATATATATATATATATATATATATATCATCTAGTAGTGCTGCCAGCGTCGATTTTCCTTACTCTCTCTCTCTCTCTCTCTCTCTCTCTCTCTCTCTCTCTCTCTCTATCTATCTATCTATCTATCTATCTCCGTTAGTTCATATCATCCATTGTTCCTAGCTGATACTCTAGACTACAACCTGTGTCTGCACTGAGCTGTTGTAGGTAAGTTCTTGTTTTTTGGGCCAGCAGTGGAACGTCTATGTGAAGGTGTCCATAGGAGAACGTCACGTGATTTTGTCCTTGCTTCTACTGCAGTTTCCTGCATGTCTCGTTCGTCTTATTTGAATAATGTTAGAGATAGGAGGTAATTGGCCGTACAGCTGTTGTTTCGTAAAGTGCTGCTTTCAGGATTTGTTTTGTATGGCTCGTAGAATTTTTTACCAGTTCCTGTCTAACTTTTTCTTTGTTCGTTTAATCAGCGTTCATTTTAGTGTGAAGCCATTTTGTTTTATTAGATCTGGTGACTTTCTAATAATGTAGTCTAGGCACATTATGAACAGATGTGATCGTAATGTATGCTCTTGCGAACCTCCAGTGAAAATATTGAAAATGTCTGTCTCTATCAGGTAATCAAACCATTGCTTTCATGTTTTTATAGAGCATTATTATAGCATTAATAGTTTCTTTGGGGAGATCAATTGCTAGAAGTATTTCCTCCATCTTCCCTATTTTTATGGAATCAAATGCCTTAGATAAATCTATAAACAATGGCACATGGAGGTTTTTTGCACAAACTCACTCTGATTCGACGGATTGCTAAAATCTCTGATGTTGTTGATCGATTTCTCCGAAAACTGTTTTGACTTTTTCTTATAATTTTATCGATTTCTAGTTCGATGTGATTGAGAAGCAGAGTATATTATATACCTTAGTTGCTACAGAAGTAAGAGTTGTGCCTCTGTAGTTCCTGCTGATTCTGAGGTCAACTTTTCTTTGGGAAAGGGAAAATGCCGGTCTTTGTCCATTGCTCTATTGCAGTGCAAAAACGAAGGACCAATTTGCTAAATTTCTTTGTCTTCGATATTTTTGGAGGATATTTCTTGGAGGCCAACATCTTTTCTGTTATTAATTTTTTTTTTTAGTACCACGTTAAGTTTTTCTATCCTTTTTAATAGAAAGTGTTTATTTTGTGGGTAGGAACTATTTGGGTTATTTTTTTGTTAAGATTTTGATAGCATATTCTCTAATCATCATTGGTTAACATAATAAGCTTTACACACAATGGAAACACTTCACATACAAAAGCATAGTAGATAACTTCACATTATACTGAATAAATACATTTAAAATGTGATTCTCTTGTAGAGGGAATTGAATGAAAAATAGTGTTACAAAGGATTCTTATGATCCATCAAATATATAAATTGGCAATAATCATATTAATTGCATCAGTTATACAATATATATATATATATATATATATATATATATATATATAATTAGTCTTGGTTATTAATAATAATTTTTTAATAATTTTTGATAGGTCTCTCTCTATGACTTTACGGAATTTCCAAGCAGATTCTTGAAATGGTCTTTCCGCATCCATATTCGTTCTTCTTGGTTCGCAGATTTTAGTTTTGCTCTCGAGGTGCTCTTTCTTTTACGTCATAAACTGTCTGCCTCACTATTCAAGATTGCTTATCTTCTACCGAGTTTCTTATTTCATAGAACTGACCATGAATGTATTCATTTCTTTTTTTTTTTTTTGTATGTATCAGATGGTTCTGTTTGTGTTTTCTTAAATTTCGGCATATTTGCATTAGTTAGGTTTCTTTTATTATATATGGTTGCTATTTTACAGTTATCTGTGATCGTATGTTGCTCCTTCAAAATGGTATATGTCTCACTGTTCAGAGAGCTATTAATCCATTTTTTGTCTATGAATATGTAATCTGTGTTTTAACATTGTTTGGGTACTTGTAAGGTTATAGTTTTCCTTCTTTTTTTTGGGGGGGGTATTTAGTATTAAGGTATGTAAATCTGTTTTCAGGTGAAAAGTCTGTTAGATGTTCCCATTTCTGTCTGACGAGTAGTGTAAATAAAATTTGTTGTTCTCGACTTTACCTATTTGGGCATTCCCGTCTCCTCCAAGGATTAGCACGTTGTATCTAGGAATATAAAGAACAACGGAAGATGGCTCATGGGAGAAGGTGATGAGGTATGTTTCATCACTGGGATTAGTGAAACTCTAGAAGGGGATAATTATAGTACAGTGGTTTCCGTTAAATGTTGCTATTATCATTCTTGGTTGTATTTTCTTGATGCTATCAAGTTATTTAAGGGACCAAAGACTAAAAAGCTTTCCTACCCTTCCTATGATGGCATTGAGAGATATATTTCCATACAGATAGTGAAACAAATGTCCATCCATTGCTGGTATCGTTGTACACTATTTCAACTTTGCAATAGAAGTATCTATGGTCTTATATGCATGTTATAACTATATTATTACTATATTATGCTCAGCTGCAGACGCAGTCAGCTTAGGTATCTTACCTATTATATGTAAATTTCTAATGTTAAATGTCAATGTCTACTGTGGTTTTTCATCAAAGTAATTCTGGTGTGGGTTTAAGCTCTGTAGCTGATTTTTAAGACTGGGATTAGAGCCCCAACCTCAACGGGAAACGCTCCTTGTTTACCCGCACGAAGGGTGATTGCAGTTTGGACGTATGGTTTGAATTAGAGTATTGATAATCTTTCGATGGCTTTTCTTTTATTTCATCAATTTTAACCACACTTACAGATGAATAGCAGTAGTCGTCTGACCTAACTGTTTGATCTTTGTTGTTCACCTGCGGGGTTCTTCCGCCCAGCATCGAGTTCAATGTGTCACTGATATACTTTAAGATAGTTTCTTGAATATATGTCAGTGGTTTTATGAGTACGAGTGAAGTTCAGTTCTTTGAGTGTGTGTGTGTGTGTGTGTGTGTGTGTGTGTGTGTGTGTGTGTGTGTGTGTGTGTGTGAAATTAGGCCCTGCTAATGTAGGTTTAAATTTACTAATTAATTTTTCATTTATGTAGAGTAATGTGCAGTCGTCAGTTTGGACTATTAGCATTATTTTATTGATTTCATTATAGTATTCGTAAAGTAAATCAAATTGATTTACAAAAACTAGGTCTAAAATAAATAAAATCTTTGGCAGTATATGGAAAGATTCGACTCGTTTCTTAAGGGAGAGAATAAAAATTTTTAGTGTTCAGTATTAAGTGATAAGAACGATTGTTTTTATCGGTATTTATATAATAAATTGTACTTATCAACTCAATTACAGAAATACGTAATTGCCTTCGAAATATCTTATTAGTGAATTGAACTCGTTTAACCATGGCACGCATTAAACTATAAATCCACATTTTTTCTTGCTCATTCACAACAGAAAGTGAAATATAGTGAATTCCTCCACGCGAGTAGGATGCGACCCAAGATAATCTTCAAGCGGAGATTAATAAGTTTGAATTCAGTGTTTTCCTTCTCCTAGACCGGTTGTCATACCAAGATTAAAGAGCTCAGTCTACTTTTTTTTACCAGTAGCTGGAGTGAGAATAACTAGATTCATACCTTTCTCAGAAAGGTGTTGTGTATTGACTTCCGACCCGGTCAAACATGGCATTCCAAAGACGGAGGAAGTTACATATTGCGTTGGCGTGGGCGAGCTTGGCTGACAATATAGGCCTGGGTTAAAATCTCACGGTACAGTCACAAATTGATGCACCGGAAGAGGGTGACCTCTGAACTGTATGACAGTTATTTCCGCACGATGATGATCAAAACATGCCATTCCAAAGACCGCGGAAGTTGTATATTCCATTGGCCATTTATGGGAAGAGATTAAGTGGGTGTTGAACTATAATAGAACTCAGTGCACAGGAAATTCAATCAGTTGGAGACAAGATGCGGTAGAGAAAGCCAGCACCCAGCAGAGGGAGCCCTCAGGCCCCCGATTAATCAGTTGGGGATCAGACGAGTTGGGAGAAGACACTAGATTGAGGAACATGTCCCAGAGAGGCTGGGCCCCAAGGCCCCCGGTTGAACATCCCAGGAGAACAGGAAAGAAAGGCGGTTATGACCAATAGAGTGGGGGTCAATATGTTGCAGTTCTGTTCGGTCTCCAACTCCCTCTCACACACAACCCTTTAAAATAAAATGAGATTTATATTTTTCTAAAAGACTATGTCACTCGTCCTTATTGTGTCGTCGTTATGATTCTATATGTGTTTGTATAGTTGGTCATGGTGGTGACTATACAACAAAGGTATTAACGCAATTTGAAATTCAAAGAGTCTCGTTCTCGATTTGAATTCGGGTAGCCGTATCCCTTTTTCTTACAACAGTAAACAATTCTCAGCCATCGCCTCGTATATTAAATACAATCATGAGTTCAGCCTCTTAAGGAATAGGAGTTTTTTTAACTAGTAAATTTAATTCAAATCAACTAAACCGTCTTCAAAATACTTCATTACAGAAACATTACATCACCCAACTGGAAAGACATGTTTTATTACTGAATAATATTTTCAGTTGGTTTTTATGTTCTATGGTCTGACAGAACGCAAGCCGAGGGCACACCAATGGATTTTGAGCGTTGTTCAGGAAATAACCAGCAACACCAAGAAAATAAGAAGTTTGCTGTACTATAGAAATATTAATTTTGGCGAAACCCTAGTTTATAGAGTGTGCCTAGAATAACCTAAAGTGATTTTTTTTATTTTACAGGTTAACAAAACTGATTGAAAATACACATTATTCGCAGGAAAAAATATCAATTATATCCGATACTTTTCTTCACTTTTGTCACATGTTCACATTTTCCTTAGTGACCAGTTGAGCAGAACGCTATTCGTAAACCAGTCATAAACTGAATGTTTTCACATATTCAAGATCAACATTAATAAGCATATATACATACAAATACATATGAACTCATATTAAAATACATAAAAAGTTGCCTCCTATTTATACAAAATCCCATCCCATTAATTATCAGGAGAAATTTCACTATATCCTCCAACACCATCCCTACTACCTATATGTCTTTACAGATGGCTTCAAGGACAATGACAAAACGGCTTCCGCAGCCATTCTAAATAAAACAATTATCAAGAAAACCCTTCCAATGGAAAGCTCCACCTTCACAGCAGAAGCCCGTACAATAGACCTAGCACTTGACATCATCTCGAAGAGCAAACGTAAGAAATATATCATATTCTTAGACTCGCTCTCGGTTTTACTATCATTAAGTAATAAAAAACTTGAGAATTCTCTAATTATTCAACTGTTGTAAAAAAATAATTATATGCTGGATCCCGAGCCACATTGGAGTGAGAGGAAATGAAATAGCAGATTCGATTGCAAAATCGGCCGTAGATCTGACCCCTACCACCGACAATTTCAGGACTCTATATACTGACCTGAAACCCCAAATCAATAAACTGACACAAGCAAAATGGCAACGACACTATAATGATAACATCCACAATAAACTTTCTCAGATACAGTCCACTTTGGGAGATTTGAGACGAGCTTTCCGAAAATCAAGAAGAGAACAAGTCATAATATCCGGATTGCGCATGGGTCATACAAAACTTACTCACTTTTTCATACTGAAACAAGGACAACAAACACATTGTCTGATTTGTCAAACGCTTTGCAATGTTAAACAAATTCTCATAGAATGTAGAGCTCTCGCTATCATCAAAAAGGGATCTTTCAAGCCGAATACTTTGACAAATCTGCTTGAGAACGTCAAAAAAACTCGCTCTGTCTTTTTTTAGAGAGACAGGAATGTACCAAAATTATGATGAATTGAAATCACTCTGCAAACAAATGAGATCCTGCTTATCTACAAAGTATTAATTTAGAAATCTTTGGTTAAACATATATATATATATATATATATATATATATAGATATATATGTGTGAGTGTGTGTATGTGTGTGTTGTATAGTGGCTCCTACCTCATGACTTCCGCTATCGCGGAAGTATAAAGACGTGGTGTTTCTGAAGCACGAGGCGCAATGAGAAGCAGAAGCAGAGAGATGGAAGCAGAAAGAGAAGCAGAGAGACAGCTCTAAATGACGTCGGTCAGTTGTAAGACCAATTTCGGACGTAACACCAACAGCAGGAGACTTATAATACTAGTCGGACTGTAACACTTGAGTTAATAAACAGTTAACTTTATTTCACTGTGTATCATTTTCTTTACCACGATACAACAATATATGTATATATAGATATAAGAGAATTTGGCATTAAATAACCGATGAAGGTTATTATATGCCATAAAACACAAAGAGCCAACCAACATATTTCAATCAGGTTTTACATGAAAATGGAACGATTTTAGGAGTTAATACAGGCTTTTGGAAATTATATACTATCTGTAGAATATGTTTTTATGTCGTTCAAGGCATAAAAAAAGAACAAGGGTCAGTGAAATATAATCGTCTTTCTGGTCGACCACTTACTTCTCGAATTGAAAAAAAAAGTGATAATTCGTAATAGTTTTAATCGACGTGTGACAATTAAAATCATTATTGATAAAATAACAAAGGTATCAGCCGATTTGAAATCATAGTTTCCAACCTAAAAAAATTCAAGAAAAAGAACGAAGCAAGTCATTACATTTTAGAGAGAAAAATCGGTTTAATAACTTACTTAACACTGCTTCTTTAGACTGGCCCAGTCAGCAGGGGCAGTAGAGTACACCGTCTGCCTTTATGCAGAGGGGTAAAGCCCTACCGAACGAATGTCCCGGAGATAACACTAAACAATCTGAAGGTGAGGCTTCAGTAATGCTGGAACTTTGTGGAATGCGGAGTATCCCTTTATTTCCATCGCTCCCAGAACCACTCTGACCCGGAGCGATAGCACCTGAAAGGGTCCTATCTATGGGTAAAAGAAACTGTTTTGACATTTAAACTGTGTACTAATGCTAAACTGGGTTGTTTTGAATAAAACTGTTTGTACATTTGATTGGTTGTAAATAAAAAAAAAACTTTGTGGTTATGCTAAGGTGAATTGTTAGAAATAGAATTGTTTGATCATTAACTGTGTGTAAACAAATGACTGATATTTAATTGTCGGTGTTATATAGCAATACTTGAAGACATTTAATTGTGTGCAAACAAACTATTATTAGTAAATAAAATTATTCCTGTTAAATAGAAATAAGTGAATCTATTTAACTGTGCGCAAAAAATGAGCTTAAGCTCGTTTAAAAATATTATCAATAAAATGTACTGAGAAATCATTTATTTGTTATATATTTATAAAAGAATGACCATTAAATAACCTACAATGGCTGATATGCCATAAAAGCAAACCATTGCTTCTGTAGACAGGTTTGGGGTCGAAAAGTCTGGTACAACAGACTTCTTATTTCTTTGATCTTATTTCTTGTGTCTTTTGATATTAAAAAAAAAAACAAAATAGACCTATCTCTGTTGGTTCCATTTTGGGAACTGTTGAGAACGTCCAAAAGGTTGTGACAAAAGAAAGGAAGTCAGTATCAGTTGCAGCCTTATAATGTTGTTTCAAAGATTGAAAATAAGTGTGTGTGTGTGTGTTTTGTTGAGGGAAATAATAAATTAGTTTCAAGAAGAAATTGATTTGTCATTTAGTTGTTAATTGGTTTGATCCAGTTCCTTTGTTTAATGGCAAATCAACCTTCAAGGGTTATTCAATACCAAAGTAATCCTTGTAGAATTAGAGAAGTGATACTGTTTAAGGTGGATAACTGACTTCATACTTTTCCCTAGGGTATTAGTCTGAAGCGCGACTGGAGTTAAAACATGTTTACTTTGAGGTTGTAGTCCAACACTTTAGCCATTATGCCAAAGGCATTCCCCCAAGCTGAAAATTGAAAAATACGCAGTCACTTTCATTACTTAATAAGCTAAACGCTCATGTTAGTTAAAGTTTTGTCACTTTCGATGAAGAAAAAACACAGAAAGAATATTTAGTTGTAGAGGAATGTTTTTACCTAACACCTCTACTCAAGAAGTATCCGGCACAAGGTAAATTTTTAAGCAGGGATTAAAGAGTTTGAATTTTCCTTGTGTTATCTTTCTCTTAGATTAATTGTCGCGCTAAGAATAAAAAGCCCAATCTGTCTTACTATGTGGCAATAGCTAACAGGAGTATCTCTGGATCCATACCATTCTTAAGGATATTAACACTATGGTCAAGGCAAACAGACTTCTCCAGGATTGGAACATGGGTTGCCATGTCCACTTCAATAGATAAGAACAATTACACAAAAAACACTTCAATGAAGAGGCATATGCTGGTGTTTGCAATCATAAAGTGAATCCAGCAATGTCTCGTTTATAACCATATGGTACAAAAGACATTTCTTTATTCCTGCTTTTATGTATTATTGGCCAATATATCCGTTACTCATTCTTTTAAGTAAGCAATGGCTTTATTGGAATTCTTTTATTCTATCCTGTTTCGAAACTGTCCGAGATGTAAAAAGAATTTATCCCTTGTGACATTAGGGAAAGTCAAATATTAAAAGAGTCAAATAAACATGAAGACGATAGATAATCATCATCATCATGTCGCGCCGTCTGCGCGGATATCCCTGACCGTCTCTCGCCATTTCTCCCTATCACTCATCGCCTCCGGCAGGTCTTCAGGATTACAACCCGTGTCCTCACATAGCTGCTGTATGTAAGTTCGTGCTGGTCGTCCCACACTTGCACATCCATGAGTGGGGGTCCACAGGAGTACATCGCTTATGAGCTCGTCCTTGCTTCTCCAGCAGTGTCCCGCGTGTCTGGTTCGTCGAACTTGTATAGTTTTTGTGATGGGGGACAAGTGTCCGTATAGTTGGAGTCTCGTGGGGTGTTGTCGCCAGGACTTGTTTAATACTGCTCTCAACATTCTTGTGTAATTTCCGTCCAGCCTCCTCTCCAGCCGCTTCGTAAGCGTCCATGTGGTGCATCCATATAGCAGTATCGACACAACCGCTGCCTGGAAGAAACTGCGTTTCATTTTATCTGTTAGGTCCGACTTCCATATGATCGAGAGCCTATCGATAGCTGTCCATGCCTTCGTCAGTCGTGTGTCGATGTCCTTCTCGGTTGATGAGACGCTGCTTCCTAGGTAGGTGAATTTGTCGACTAGTTTCAGAGAGGCTCCGTCTAGTGTGGCAATGTTGCCTGTTTGGTTGTAACACATATATTCGGTTTTGTTTGCATTGACATGTAGGCCAATGCCAGCTGCAGCTCGTTCCAGACTATGTAGTAGTGTCTCTGCTTGATTAGGCGTATTCGCTAGTAACGCCAAGTCATCAGCGTAGTCGGCGTCCGTGATTGTTTTTGCGGGGTACCTTTTGCTTCTTCTCTTAGTCAGCTCAAAGCCATTTTCTCTGATTTTGTCGATCGAAGTCCTAAGCACATAGTCTAGACAGATGATAAAGAGGTACGGGGCTAGTGTGTCTCCTTGTAGTACTCCTGCAACAATGTCGAAGTATTCCGTGTCTCCATCTGGTGAACGTACTTTTACTTTGGTGTTTCTGTAGAGAATCATTATCGCTGCTACGGTTTCTTTTGTTAGGCCGTAAGCTAGTAGGATTTGCTCCATCTTCCCTCTGTGTATGGAATCGAAGGCCCACCCAGGGACGCCGATAGATAATAGTATATGTTAATTCTCTCTGGATATCATTTAGACTTACAGAAACACACACAAACACAGATATATATATATATATATATATATATATATATATATTAGAAGGAATGAATACACGCCCCTACTCATACGTACGCAAAATAGAGGAATACACTCACACATATGCATATATGTGGTTATTATGGGGAATATTTTGCATACATACATTGAAATACATATGAATCGTTATTAAAATGCGCAAAGGTTGCCAGCTATATTCTTTTTTTTTAAAATAAAGACGTCATTGCAAAATGGTTTTCACACGTCTGAGTTATAAATACATAGTATAAACACACTCTCATACACACACACACACACACACACACACACACACACACACACACACACACACATATATATATATATATATATATATATAATGCAATTAGAAGAAAACTCAAACCTTGTTAAATTGTCATTATAAATTTATTTCGGCAAAGAATATCATTATACTCTTCGTCTCATCAGATGACTTCACGCGCTTAATTTGAGGTTGAAAACATCAAATATGGATTACAGGCACTATATATATGTCTATATAATGTATTAAAAGTCCACATCGAGCACTCCCATAGATTTTTTTCAAATTCCTCATATATTCTATACACAAATAATCCACACCCGACGTTTTTATACGCAGACAGGATATATATATATATATATATATATATATATATATATATATATATGATAATTGACTCACATATACATAATTAATTCAAATATATGCATATTTATATATATATAATTATTTTGCATATATATATATATATATATATATATATGTGGGTCATAATTATCTTTTGATGGCTGTTTTTATTCTCAACCACAGAAGCCCTTCTTATTGATGAGCAGCACTAGTTCCCCGATCGAACTAACTATCCTGGCCGTTGAACCGTGAGATTCATACGCCGAGGACCAGGCTAGGCATTGTGTTAGGCTGCCGGAGCGCTTACCCGCGTACCTTTGCGTACGCCATGCTGCTTCCCATGGCTTTTGAGAAAAAAAATCTCACATATATATAATTAATATATATATATATATATATATATATATATAATTATTTTGTATATATATATATATATATATATATATATATTTATATATATATGTGTGTGTGTGTGTGTGTGTGTGTGTGTGTGTGTGTGTGTTTAAGAGAGAGAGAAAAGGGGGCAGGAGAGAGAGGAGGGAGGGAGGTTAGGGAAGAACAGAGACTAAGATAAACACAGAGATATTCCTTTCTTAGGTAATTCTATCACGCTGATGCGATACCACTGGTCATACTGTACTTCAATTGTTTTTTTCAAACATTGCAGTCCGTGCACAAACACTCTTCCCTTCGAAATAAGATTTGCTTATTGTGTGCGATTAGTTATACTCTGGTCGTGGTCTATCAGAATAACAAACCTTTTCCTAACGTGATGCGTCTGGTTTTGAATACTGACCTTTTCTTTCTTCAAGAGAAGTTACCTTGATATAGCGGAGTCGAACCTATTATTTTAACATGGAAAGGGACGGATTCAAAGTCTTTTCTGAGGGTATTCTCACAAAATGAAAATCAAACAGCCTCTTGGGGATTTGAACTCGTGGAGAGTGACATGACATAACAGATTTTTTCAAAGTAAATGGAATTATTATTATTTACTCATTAGAGTTTTTCTCATCAGCTAACACTGATGATTTTTCACTGGAGTCTGAGTGACAGCAATCTCCTCAAGTCTCTAGGACTCGTCTCAGGATTCTGGCCGTTTTTGGTAATGCTGTCATTTGGATAATCTCTTCCCGTCCGCATACTTGCATGTCTTCCAGGCCTTTTAATAGTCCTTTAGTTATTGTGCCAAAAGCACCAATCACAATTGGTACAATCGTCACTTTCATGCTCCACAGCTTTTTCAATTCCCTTGAAAGGTGGAGATACTTATCCTTCTTTTCTCATTCCTTCAGATTTATTCTGAGGTCAGCCGGGACAGCAAAGTCGACAATTTTGCAAATTCTCTTTTTTTGTTGCTGATTATTATAAGGTCTGGTCTTCTTGCTTGGATTAGGTGATCCGTTTCTATGTCAAAATCCCATTGGAGTTAAAGTGTGTCATTTTCTATGACAGGTGCTGGGTTGTGCATATACCATTTGTTAGTATGGTCAAATTTAAATTTAGCACTAAAGATTAAAGAAAATCACAGAAGAATCCCACAATGAGTTCATTATGAGACAGCAAATATTCTTATACCAGCGGCTACTTACACAAATATTATTTCTCAGTTCATTCGTCCATTATTTCCCCTATCATCATCACTTAATCTTAGTGTACTATAGCTTTCCCATTGGTCTATTGGGTAGAGTGTTCGCCAATGGTCAAGGAGACCTTGGTTCAATCCCAGGTCACGTCATACCAAAGACTTTAAAAGTCGTACTTGATACCTCCTTGCTTAACACTCAGCAATATAAGGTACGTATCAAGGGTAAAGTGAAGCAATCCAGGGAAAGGAGTAGTGCCCTTCCCTACACCTCGATGTTGTAGCTATTGAAAAAGGATCCTTCTGGTCGCTGTCGCCAACAACTATAGCTATATTATAGAAACTTTAGACCCCCGTGATTTCACTGTGGTAACAAGTTGACAAATGCAAAACTCTGTCAAACATACACTAAAGGCTTATTTACAACAAGGTAACAAGTAGCCGCCGGGTGAAATAAAGGAAGTATGGAAACCTCAGACGACTGTCAACTAGACTAAAATAAGCAACATATTGTGGGAAAGTGAGAGCAGACAAAGACCATGAATTTTTCCAGGTCCTAATATGCTTGTACACTGGGTCTAACACCCCCCTTTGAGGTGCCCCAGAATTTGGACCTCGTAAACTTTCTTCTGACATCTTCGTGGCTCATTTTCTACTGACGTTTGCACCTTATCACATCCTGCCGTCAACTCTAAAAAAGACACAAGTTGACCCCCCACCTCCACTTGCTCATGCGCAGGAGATTTCGGACAACTAGTTTTCCTTCGTCATACTTAACTACAACGATTGCTTCGGCCTTGTTATTCGGTGACTACTTTCTATTTTATTCATTTATCTATTCATTTAATCATTCAATTTCCTATGAGCCGTTCAGTTACGTTACATTATTATTATTATTATTGCAATTGTTATAGATATTATTTAAGTTACCATTAAAAAGCTATATAAAAAAATCGATCGATATCTTATTGTCTATTCAACCTCTAAAAACACCATCAGCAATTGTTGCATTGTCGGCTCTCGCTAAAGGTGTCCATGAACTTTGATAGAGGAAATATCCATTCTTTTATAAATTGTTGCCCACCCTTTAAGAAGAGGAGCATTCTCGTTTGAGCCCCAAAATGCATGTCTGATTCTCCTGTCGTCTTTATCTCAAACCTTTGCTTTTTCAAATCCAAGTCTTCTAATCTCTTGACTTTCACACATGATAACTTCTAATGGCCGGTAGTTTGACATTTTTTTTTTTGTTATTTCTAAGGGAATGTTCACCATATCCGATAGATGAGCCAATTAATCACACCATATCCATGTCTTTCTTCGCGTACAATATACACTGATAAATGCCACACATTTATTCATTAACGATCATGTAGAAGAAACTGGAAAGGAATGATTGTGGTTTAATGGTTATCGTCGCAGGAATTGATCTCGGCTGTCCAAATTCAAACCCGTAACTAGATTGTTATTATAGAAAAGGTACGTATCCAAATACTCTTCCTCCAGCTATGTGTAAATAGTTGTACTGACTCATATTCGATCTCAGAAAAAGGAAAAACCTCCATTCAAACGAATTTAAAACCTGGATATGAATGAACTTCCCCGGGCTCTTTTTGTCCAAGACGCTATATATGAACGCCCCCGCGGCTAAAGGTTTACGGGGACAGTTAAAGAACATAATATAAAGTTCATTGAAGAATACAAAAATATAAACAACAAAAATAGATATTGCAAGCGGAAATCTTTCTTTCTTTCGTGAGAATTTTAGATTTTATGATAAAGCATTAAAACATTTTATATAAATTGCATTACATTTCTTTGTGAGATGATACAAATGAAAATCTTAAAGAAACAAAGGGAAAATATTTCTATAAACTTCTTCATATTTTTTGACTGATCATCAATTTCAGTATCGAGATTTCCCTTTCATAGCGGTGCTCAGAGCATTTCATGTGCAAGTTGGCAGTTAGTCTTTTGAAGTGACCATACCTTAAGTTATAAATAAATTTCGGTATACTAAAATACAAGTTATTCATCAATAGTTTTACAATGAAATAATTTCGACCAATATTATGTTCACCAATATTTTGAATCATATATGGTCATTAATCAGGGAGCTTGTTCATTTCTTTCAAGTAAAATTTTGCTGCCTTTGAGCTCAGGAAGTTTTTCCAAAAACGTTTCCATCTGATTTTTTTGTGAAACGTTTTTGTCATTCAAAGCATTTTGTAGAGAACGAAAAATATGAAAATCACTTGGTGCAAACTTTGAAAAATATGATGGATGGGGTAAAACAGATCAGCCAAAACCCAATAATTTTTCTTACTGAATGCGGCCTTGCGTTATCAAGAAGTACAACGTTTCCCCGATTAATGAATCCAAGACGCTTTCTTTCAAGATTTTCAACGAAATGTTTCAGCTGTTGTAAGTATAAGTATTCACTTTGATTGTTTGTTGTTTAAAGACTTAAAATGAATTATACCACTCTAATCCCACCTTGCCCAGTCCGCTGGGGCTGTAGAATACACTGACTGCACCTCTGCAGAGGGGTAAGCCCCCCCCATAACGAGTGTCCTGGATATGACACTAAACAATCTGATGGTGAGGTTCCAGAAGTGCTAGAGCTTTGGGAAATGCGGAGTACCCCTTCATTGCCATCGCTCCCAGATCCACTCTGGTCCGGAGCGGTAGCACCTGATAGGGCCCTATCTATGGGTTAAATAGAACTAACAGCATACTTATGCTAAAATGAATCAAGTAAAATGAATTGCTTGAAATAGAAACGTTTTTGACAATTGAACCGTACTTACACTTAAACTGCAGGCTTATGCTTAACTGAATTATTTGAAATAGAACTGTTTTTGACATTAAAAATGTATTTACACTTAACCGAATTGTTACATACAACTGCTTGAATAGTTAGAAATGGAAATGTTTTTGACCATTAAACTGTGTACTTACGCTAAACTGAATTAAATAGAACAGATTATTTACATAAAAATGGATTTGGTATTAAATAACCTACAAAGGTTGATATGCCATAAAACCCAACAAACCAAACCAATCTAATCTCACCATATACACCGCATAACATTTCTTTTATGAAAATACACTTTTGTAGTTGAGTGCAGAGATTTATCCTTTTCAATCGATTGCTTTTTGCATTGACTAGAGTCATAACAAAAATTTTCTCACCTGTTATGATATTCTTGAGAAATGGGATATTCCTCTACTTAGAAAGAAGACTTATCTTTTTTATTCTTCACATTAAGAACACAAGGAACCAAAACGTCCAGTTTGCTCACTTTTCCTACATTTTTCAAATGTTGACAGATTGTGGATTAGGATATATTTCAGTCAAGTTCTTATTCACGAGTACAGATTGCATTCTACCAGTTCTCTTTAAGAATTTTGATCGAGATCTAATTTCTCAATGACATATCATCAGAACGAAACCAGTTTCGAATTGGTGGTCTGTAATTATGGCCCTTGAACAATGGAAATGTCCTTAGCTGTTTTTGTAGAACTTTTGTCATTCGTAAACACGATCAACATTACATGTTTAATATACGCTTTCAGTTCGCCTTTTTTTTTTTTTTTTTTTTTTGTTACAACACAGAAATTATTTATGCCTCACACCAAATGTTTTAATTACCTTTTTGTTTTTACGCTTACTTTTCTTTTTCTTTTTTTTGTTGTTATTTTATTTCTTTTTTGTTTGCTTATTTATTTTTTAATTCCGGATTACCTGTTGGTCCTTGTGTAATATTTGTGCCATTATTTTGCTGTTGTAACTTATCCCTCTTTACCCTTTTCTTTGTATTCCTGAACGTATAGTGTCGCACTATACATTTATCAATGTTAGTGTATCATTTATTCGTTTATTTTTACAGTCTATCACAATCATCTCTCAAGTAGAATGATTTTTTGCACTGTTTTATTCCTTACGAGTTTCGTACATGCGTTTTTTTACTGGACACTAAGTGACATCAACTTTCCTAACTACTAAGTATCGAGACTGATTGTAGTAGTGCTGTCTTCTGTAAAGTTTTGGTTCATCTTTGAATCTCCAGATCACCTTGTTTCTTCTCCAGGCTCATGGGAACTCTTCTTTGGACAACAACAGAAACTCAGCTCGCATCTAGTTGCACTGGATCAACTTTGCCTCCCAGATCTGCTCTTAAGCGAGTAATAGGTTTGAAACAGCCAGAACGAATAAGCCCGTTGACCCACAATATCTGCTTGCTATTCGAATGATTTCTTTCATTGACCAAAATTATTGTTCCTCCACATTCCATGTGAACAAAGAGCATTACCATAGCAATTTTTGGACAAATCGACCATACAGGATCAGACGCTCTTCAACCGACGTCCGTATTTCGTTCAACAACTGTCTGAATAATCTAAACCAAGAAAGTAGCTTTAGCGAACGAGCATTAACAAACTTCTCTTAATTAGATTATTTTTCTTGTTACAACAAAGTTTAGACAAAAGTTTTGCAATATTTTGGTAACTTTGTTTCCTTTATTCTAACAAGTTACCACTGAAGCAGGGATAATTGTGTTGAACTGTCTTAAGCTACCTTTCTTGTTTGCAGAAACATTGTGAGTGTAGGAAGTAAAACATGATTTAGAACAAATAACAATCATAGGAGAACAAGATCTGGACTCATTGGATGATGACACCACTTTTCTATCAGTTCTTTCATTCCTGGCTTCTTCTATCTATTGTGATTCAGAGAGAAAAAGGCTTTACTGAAGTTTCCGCCTCTTATTTGTTATTGAAGCTTCACAAGCAAAGAAAGTGAGTGGGAGCTATAATATGGCTATTCGTGGGAGCTATAATACTGGGTGTATCATCGGTTCAATTTCTTGACGTTCCTGGATTTTATTCCAAAAACTAGCACTTATGCAACTATTGCAAAACTTTTGACTCACCCACGTAAATCTTTCTTATAATACTATATCGTTCACGAAATTTGATTTTCCCATAGTGTCTTTTCTTATCACTTCCGTTTTCGTTTCTTTTTTAATTCTGAAATATACGTGCACATATTCATCGTTCACTGATATAAAAATTTAATTATCAATTCTCAGAGAGCTTCTGCTAGCTTACATTAAGGATTTATCTTTTTGTAACTAAAATTGCGTAATTTATTCACAGATTGACGACATTGCAATCGACTGACATTTTCTAGTTATTACCTGTCTACCTGGGAAAAAGTAGACATTAAAGATCTCGTTATCCCCGACATTTACATTAGATATATTAATGACATTTCTATATCAGCTAATTGGTCTTGATGAGAGAAAATACTTCAATCATACATTCAAATATAATTCGATCTTCCATACTTAGATACCGAAATAATATTCAAAATTAAATATATTTCCCAGTCGTTTCCTTCGACAGATCATTTTCCCCTATTTTTTTATAGCTGAAAGTTAAAATTTCGTTAGAAAAATGATTATAATAAAGACATAAAAAGGCAGTTGACTTATTTTAAAATAAAAAATAACAGAATTATACGATGGTAATTCAATAAATAAGGTGAATTTTGTCCAAGGAGTTAGCATTGGTAAGCGTGCTTCTTTTTTAAGAAAATCAGTAGTGAGGGATCCTTTGATGTCCCAGAAAACTCTCAGCATGTTCTTCATTACTGCCAATACAGTTGACTGGGTCTGCAGAAGACAACGACTGAATCTTGCAGCGAGGGAAGACCTTCTTTACGAGTTTCTCGGTTATGACTGATGGTGAGGTTCCAGTCTTAGAGATATGGGAAATGTGGAGTACCCTTTCATTACCATTACTCCAAGGTCAACACTGAACCGAATGTTTAGGGTCCAATCTATTGGTCACATAGAAATATTTAATCATTTTCTGTACTTGAAATCATTGAACTGTGCGCATGACCCAATCTGAAGGATGAGTATTACGTAGTAATACTTTTTAACTGCGTGCAAAGAAATTAATAAGTTGAATAGAATTATGAATGTTAATTTGCACTACATGAAAACATTTAACTGTGTGTAAACATATTAAATCAGGCTCGTAAAAAATTGTCATCTACAAACTATTCGTTTACAAAATATATAAGAGTTGAGATAGCATAAAATATAATAACCAACCAACCAACCAACCAACCAACCAATCAAATTCTTAACTGACAGCTTCACCTTGAACTTTTTTACCAGAGACTCTTTACATTTCCTCTCCATAGACAATCTTCTCGATTCAGGTTCGTTGTGGCAAACCCATTCGTAAATGTTGCTGTTGTCTTTTCTGGTTATTTTCGTTTGTCTGTTTGTTTTGGGTTTTTTTTACTAGGATATACCTTTTATTACACACCACTCATTCGTCTCTACATTTCACATGGTTTGTACATCTTATCCACAAAAAAAAGGCTGATCTCTGTTTAGGCCTGGAACACGGTTTGATTTTTAGCTATTTTTATTGACTTCTAAGCAAATATGTTCATGAGATAAGAAATGTTTTACTATAAACCAATTCTACACAATGCATAGTCCAGATTTTTAGAAAAAAATGAAAAAAAAAACGATTATCTTTTCCTAAAAATTCCCTTCATTGGATAATCATCGTATATATGAAACAGCAGCTACGGTTATTATACAGAGGTAGATAATTCTACTGGAGCGTGATGAATACTTCTTATTCAAAATTTTAAAATATGTAATTTCATTAATAATGAAGTTTACCAAAAAAATCTTTTGGGGTAGTCCTAGTGATGTAATGATCAACATACTGGACGGCTACATCATTGTAAGCGAATTAGAACTACATTCACGCTAATACGTTTACTTTCGGTCTAATACCCTCAGGAAAATTATAAACTTCCCTACCTGTGCGTTAAATAGTACCGCCCATGCTCTTCCGCAAGGATCGCTTTACCATTAAAACAATGAAACCAAACCTGAAACCCATCTATTAAACAATGACATTTGCGAATTTTCTTTCCTTTTCTTCCACTGGCCTTGTTATTAAGCATCAAGTGAATGTGTTGGACATATACCAACAACTTTAACTCTGACGGTAACTTGGCAGTTGTCACCACGTTAATGAACCTAGGCCTCTAGGCACTGATATATTCAAAATGTACTGCAATAATCATCATCTACATCATCAGCATTAACGCATATCGACATTACGGATCTCATGCACTGCTTTTGGGATTCGTTCTGAGCGGCACGCAACGTCCTTGTGTAATTCCCATCAAAGTTTTTTTTTCCAAGTGATTGGTTAGAGTCCAAATAGGAAAACCTTACTGCAGTACTGACACATCAACAATTGAGAAAAAATAATAAGTACACGAAATAAATGTACAGTGTATGTAGTTACTCAACCCTTCTACAGAGGATAAAATTCTATCCATGGTGATTTTATAACTAGTATATATCTGGTTTTAATTTAGAATTTTCTTCTTAACTGGTTGCTGTACCAAATCATTCAGCTCTACAATTTACCCTGAGCAGCGTTGGAGAGAATTAATAGATTCTTTCCTTTGCCTTTAATAAAACGCAACCAACCTTGTCTGAAATTTGAACTTAGAACTCCGAGTTCATTTTAAACGGTATGTGCGCCTCAATGGGTTTGAATCCTCTCTAAAACACGTTTAGAGTTATTATTAGAAAAATAATTTCCAGAGCCGTTAAAAAAATTAACACCCAAAAAGTAAATAGAATTCATTCAAGGAAAGAAATCCATGCATCCTATACATACACACAAATCTGTTTCGTTCTATCAGAACTCATCAGTGTGGCTAGACATATTAGCTTCCCGTAGCTGGGATCGAAACCCACTTGACTCGAACGCCAATCCTAAGCCTCTCATCCTCAGCTACGAGGAGCCAGTAGCAGCGACGTAAATTTTAAACGGTTATGAATCACAATTACTATTGTTTACATACATCCGCTTAACGGCTACCGAGAACTCAATTCATTTATGAAGAGACTTGCAATAAACGCTAATGGCAACACGATTACTTCAATTCGCTAGAGAACTCAACCCTACGGGGTTAGAGGAGTATTTATCTCTATAGTCATCCATATATATATAGTTTAAAATTAAGACACAGAGGCATAAAACTGAGGTGAATGGCTCTAAGCGGTTTCATGTATTTAGTTTAATATCCCAAGTTATGTCGAGGGAGTCTACATTTCGAAGCGCCTAACCTACTGGACTGCGAAATGATAGTAAGCGAGTTCGAACACCGCTCGTTATATTACCCTTACTTTCGGAGTAAGGCTCTTGGGAAAGGCATTAATCCTATTATCCTTCCCAGCTATGGATCAAATAGTAGCACTACTGTCATTTTTTAAGGATAGCCTTGGAATTAAATAATCTAAGAAAGGTGATAGACCATTAAAAAAGAAACCAAATCAAACCAGATTACTCCGGCAAAGATTTTGCAGAAGAGAAAATCAGGAGTTAGATCATGAAGCTGTTTATTGGTAAGGAAGATTTGATAGCGTGATTGAAAATAAGCTAGACTTGTACAAGTATGTAACAAAGAAAATTAATATTGATGAATCGACAGAAGCCGTTTGGAGTATGTTCAGGAGCTGTGACAAGAGCCAATCTATATTCCACCTCAAGGATAATGTAAAAAAAGAAATTCAAATAGAGTGTAATTGGAAAAGATGTAACACACTATAGAAAAAGATTGTATCTTTCAATAATTGATTATCAACCGAGAAAGTTGGCGATTTAGAGATACACTTTTGCGAAGATTGCGATTGAATCACAGGGATACTGAATGAGGGGATCGGTAAATAAGGTATTGGTAGATATTAGTGCAATCTTATTACATGTAGTTGATGGGTGGAATTTCAGACACTTACAAAAAAATCCGGACTGTACTCATACCCAGTAGGAAATGTCGAATGACACCAATGAACGATCCAGACGTTGAAATGTTTTCAGTGAATGTTTAGGAGATTGTGTCAGACAAATAATTCTGTAGCTCAAAAGGTAAAAGACAATTATAGGTGGAAACATCCATCCGTGCGTTGGTCTAATAACAACGAAAATGTAAGTGAATGCATCTTTTCAAATTGGGGATGAGATATGAGTTAAGCCGCTCGGTAATCGCCGCTCATTGCAATAAAAAAAAGGAATGGTGACTTACGTAGAATCACATGATAATTTTTCGATTGACATGTTTTGGATATATATCAAATTATGTGTTCACTCGATGGGTAAACTTGTAATGAAGGACAAGAAAATGAGGATCACTCACAGTGAAGATCACCAAGACTGAAACGGCTGCCATTCTGATCACGCGGTTGCATAATCGAGGGAAAAAAGCGTTCCTAGAATAAAAGTTATCGTCAATGGAAATAAACGCGAACAGCCGAATTCTAATCCTGGACGATGCTCAATGTGTTTTACTGTACGATAATGCCCTTGGGTCAGCATGAATCCATCATTTCGTTTACATAGCTATTGGCAAATAGCAGGATATTATGAGTCCTTTAGCAACCAGTCTAAGAGGGAGAAAACTCTGAATTATAACCATTTGTACTCTGCTTAAAACTAGTGACATATCGCATCTAGCCCGTTGTGGACGTCTTCTGGGGAAAAAACATACTTAATTAGGTAAGGACCGACCAGTAAATATCTTTATAGTTGTCGATAGAATTAGTTTGTCTTTCATTTTTTTTAAATTTTGCCAGTTATAATCTGAGTATGATTGAATGATTGGTTGATTAGTTTTAATGACATTTGTCTAGGGTTATTTTATGCTTAGACGTTCGCGAATCACGTTCATTGTACGTTCATATGTACGTTTTCTTTAGTTTTTACTTTCATTTCGTGATTTGTTCTGGATTCTTTGTTTAATGGCATATCAACCTTTGTTGGTTATTTAATGTCAAAGCTATTCTCCTAGAAGAACAGTAGTGGTACAATTTAACCCATAGTTGGGATTCATTTCATAGCAGGAGGAATTCAATAATTCATATGTATTTTTATTTAAAGTGATATGTTTCAAGCAGAAGTTGAAGTGTATGCTTACTAACAAACACTTAAATATATATTTTTGAAGGGGTATTTCATTTGTTTTTCTCGTAGTCTTATTGGATGCGAATAACTTTTAAACTGATCTATCTAACTCATAGTCGCCAAATAGGCCTACCACTCCGGAAGAGGTTCCCGAATCTTCAAGATTTCTAGATTAGGAGCCTTACAATCAGTTGCAGTTTAGTGCCCTACTGATGATTCCACTTTTTTGTAGGGGATACACTCAGTGTATTCTAAGTCCTGATGACAGGGTTTTGTTATCGCAAATCTTTACCCCGGCTCATTACTCTAGTTGTTAGAGTGCTCGCCAATGGCCCGGGAGACATGGGTTGAATCCCAGGACGCGTCATACCAAAGACTTCAAAAATGGTACTTGATACCTCCTTGCTTATAACTCAGCGTGGTGTAATGGTCATCGTCGTAGGAAATGGACACGGCGATACGAGTTCAAATCCTGGACTGATTGCATTTCACATAGCACTAATACCCTTGGGAAAGGTATGAATCCAATTATTTTCCCTCCAGCTATGGGTAAATAGTAGGGAAGACTAGGCTCTTCAGCCTTGGTGAGACAACTAGTCTAGGAAAAGGAAAACTCTGAATTCAAACCTGTTAAACTCCGCTTAAAAAATTGACCATGTGTCATATCTTGCCCGAGCGGAGTGGTTCGGTAAATATGATAACTCAGCGATATAAGGTACGTATTAAGGGTAAATTGGAGCAATCCAGAGAAAGGAGTAGCACCCTCCCTAACACCTCGGTGTAGTAGATATTGAAAAGGGAGCCTTCTGGTCGCCCTAGACTACGGTCACCAACTGTAAATCAAGAAACAATAGTTATCAAATGCAAAATCGTAAATGCACGTTTTTGGATTGCGTTTATATTTTGCATCGATTATGTATTATTTTATGGTCATCTTTTTAATGCTCGTTAATTATTTTTCCTTGCATATTAGCCGATAAATAAACGGACAAACGAAGAGAAAAATATCAGGAAAACCCGTACATTAATTGAAGAGAATTATAGCATTTTGAAAGAAAATATTTAATGCTTTAATTTTCAAAATCATTTTCAGATGTTGCATGTATGAAATAGCAATAGATGGGAAAGTGCTGACATACGACGCCTGAATATCAATTAATAAACTTTTTCTTATTCGCCTCTAGTTACACAACAAGAATAGTAAATTTACCCGTGAAGGCGAGTGGACTATTTGCTGTAATATTTCAATATATATCAAATTAAGGTTCTCTCATTCTCTACTCCATCAAAGATAATTTACACACAACGAAAAAGACCGAATCAAATTTCCTAAAATGGGAAGGGAATGTAATTTCTAAAGTAAAAGACCAGAAACGCATTCATAAGATACTGGATATTCTATTGGCAAAAGTGAAATTATTACCAAAATTTCCAGTTCGATACTTTATTTGAAAATCATCAAGTGTATAAAAAAAAGGAAGAAAGTTTATTTTCATCTTTCCATGTACGTACGCATGTATGTATAAATGGAGAAATCTATACATCCCTGTTTGACATTCTATAAAAATTGTCTATATAACTTTTTTTATATATTGACAATTCTTTCCGGATGTCATTCAAAAATGTAGAGATTTCTCGTTTTATACATACATACATACATACATACAACTCTGCATGAGTGTAGATTTCTATCTATCTATCTATCTATCTATCTATGTAAGTCTTCTTATATCAATCTCTCAATACAAAAACATGCACACACTCAAGCATGCACAAACAGGTTTATATATATATATATATATGTATATATATATCAGTCTTTCAGTATCTATCACTCTCAATATCTGACTCTCTCTCTCTCTCTCTCTCTCTCTCTCTCTCTCTCTCGATATATATATATATATATATATATATATATATATATATATATATCCGTATGTCAATACCTATCTACCTACGTATCTATCAATGATTCATTATAATTAAAAGAAGTTTTTTTTAAATATAAGCATCAAATATATACAATGGGTAAAATATACGGTTGCATATTCTTAAAGATTTCTATACCTGACAATATATATATATATACAGGGTGCGTTTATATATATATATATATATGTATATGTGTGTGTGTGTGTGTGTGGTTGTTAGCGAGCATACACTTTAACGTCTTCAGCTTGAAACATAATACTTTAACTGAACATACATATAAATAAATATATTTCCCTTGCTATGAAATGAAATTTTATTAAAATCTCACCATCCTTTAATGCTAATATATATTTCGATGATTGTAACGTAATTTGATTTCATTCTAGTGATACTTCTGGTTGGATAGTGAACAAAGATTCTTCCATCGAGAATGGAACTTCGATTAATTTTTGTATTCATAATATCATATGAATTACAATATTAATGCTTTTATTTGATGTGAACAGATAACATTATTAGGAAAATGCCATTTCAATTTTAGAAGATGAAACTTAAACAGAGATCCACTACTCTTTATCTCTTTTCTTCTCTCTCTCACTGTATCTCTCTATTTCGCTCTCTTTATATATATATATATATATATATATATATATATATATATATATATATATAAATTTTATTTTTTTATTTATTGATATATATATATATTTGATTTATTGATATATATATATATATATAGATATATATATATATATCATATGAAGTAGCACTGACACCACGGACTTGGTTCTCTCACTCTCTATCTATCTCTCTTGCTTTCTTTCTTTCTTTCTCCATCTCTTTGTCTCTGCCTCTCTGTCTGTCTGTCTGTCTCTCTCTCTGTCTTTCCCACCATCAGTTCCTATCAGCCATCACTTCTGGTTGGTCTTCTAGATTGCATCTAGTGTCCGCAAATAGCTGATGTGTGTAAGCCCTTGCTGGGCGGCAAACATTGGTGCATCTATGTGTAAGAGTCCATAAGAAAACGTCGCTTCTGAGTTTATCCTAACTTTTCTAATAGTGACTCGCATTTTCTTTTCTTGGTTTCTTAGTTGCTATTTGATGGCGTATTGCTTTCAGGATTTGTTCAAAACAACACGTATATATGTGGTCTCAATTAACGTAATGATTGCTATCGTATGTAACCATACTTTTCAATATCAAGAATAAATCCTTTCAAATATTGGGGCCCAAATATATGCTCAACCTAATTTCAATAAAACTATCATCATAGTATTCATAATTTACGATTTGTAAGTTGGTTGGTTGGTTGGTTGGTTTTGCTGTATGTTAACATGTTTCTTTTTTATTTAGTTTAGTTTGGTTTGGTTTGGTTTCTTTGTTTAATGGCATATGATCTCCATGTGTTTATAGTGATAAATCTACCCTCGTAAAGAGATAGTAGTGGTGCTATTTAACCCATTGATGGAGGGATAATCGAGTCCATACCTTTCTAAAAGTCATTAGCCCAAAAGTGAACGCAACTAGAAAACTGAGTTTCTGTATGTAATATCACAATTAGTTTTTCATAATTCAAAGTATCATATTTTTTAAGATATCAAAATGTTGAGAGTCTAGTTTTAAGTCTTGCGTATTTGGTTGTCTGGATGCATTTGATACTGGAACATTTGGTAAGTAAAGGATAAATAAGATTCAAAATCATAAGTGTTTTTTTCACGTTATCACTATGTAATTTAATTTTTGCTGTTTACACTGTCATCCAGTTTTAGAATACATCGAATGTATCCTCTGCAGAGGGTAACCCTCCCCTTAAAGGAGTGATCGGAGTATGACTATAAAATGTATCTATCACGGAGGTGCCCGTGGTGTAATGGTTATCCTTGTAGGGAATGGACACGGCGACACGAGTTCAAATTCTGAACGAGACTGATTGCCTTTCACATAGCACTAATACCATTGGGAAAGGTATGAATCCAATTATTCTCCCTCCAGCTATGGGTAAATAGTAGGGCAGACTAGGTTCTTCAGCCTTGGTGGGGCAACTAAGCTAGAAGAAGGAAAACTCTTAATTCAAACCTGTTAAACTCCGCTTAAAAAATTGACCTTGTGTCATATTCTGCCCGAGCGGAGGGGTCGGGTAAATAGGATAAAATGTATCTATCATAAGGTTCTAATTCTTGAGATTTGAGGAGAATAGAATACACATACATTGATAGGTATAGAGTGGTAGTACTTGTTGTGTTAACATCTATGGGTCAAATAGATCTGTTTAAAATTATTTATATATGTTAAGACTGTATGTAAAGCAATAATTACACAATTACTATACAGAAAATGTAAATGCAAATATACAATAAATATGATTGCTAACATCTAGATACAAAAAAAAAAAACAAGGACAGTTTGACAAGCCGTTAAAATCAATTAATTAATGTCGAAATCAGTTATTCCTAAATTAAAGTATTATGTGGTTCCTAAGGTTTCAAAGAGTTGAAAGTATAGTTTTCAGCCTGCTCACCTTATTTTGGGAGCTTATTTAATATACAAACATCAGGTAGGTAGATATTTGATATTCGAACATAGGGTGGGAAAATATTTGAAACTCAAACATGGGGTTGGTAAATATTTGATACCCAAGCATTGGGTAGGTAAATATTTGATACTCAAACATCGGGTAAGTAAATATTTGTCACTTAAACATCGGGTAGGTAAATATTTGATACTCAAACATCGGGTGGGTAAATATTTGATACTCAAGTATTGGGTAGGCAAATATGTGATACTCCAACATCGGGTAGGTAAATATTTGTTACTCAAACATCGGGTAGGTAAATATTTGATACTCAAGTATTGGGTAGGTAAATATGTGATACTCCAAGATTGGGTAGGTAAATATTTGATACTCAAGCATCGGGTAGGAAAATATGTGATACTCCAATATCGGGTAGGAAAATATTTGATACTCAAACATCGGGTAGGTAAATATTTGATACTCAAGCATCGGGTAGGTAAATATTTGATACTCAAGTATTGGGTAGGAAAATATGTGATACTCAAACATCGTGTTAGTAGATATTTGATACTCAAGCATTCTTTTTCCAAACAGAAAATACCGACTCAAAACGGAAATTACTATATGTAAGACTGATTTCATTGTACCGAATCTCATAGTAGAAATCTTAAATGCCAAACAGATTTAAATCGCACACGACTGCTGACGTCATACGATCAGAACAGCCATAATTTTCTTCTTTTGAAAGGCCTATATGAGCCAAAGAGAATTTTTGTTTTTATTTATTCATGGCACTACAAAGGTAATAATTTGATAACAGCAGTTTTAATTACAAAGGCAAAAACTGATTTACTACTCCAGCTAAAAAAGAAACAAAAGCAGATATCAATCACTACTCTATTCGGGTTGATTAATGAGGGTTTAAGCTTCTCCAAGATCTGGCGTATCACAGATACTAATGAATATAATAAACTTGCGATATATGAATCTACATGTGACGCCCATATAATGTCTTTTATTAAAATAAGCAGTCAATATTTTAATACGAAATGATACTTCTGTATTATTGATATTTTAATACATATTGATACTTCTATATTACTGGTATTTTTCTAGCTGCCCACGATACCAATATGTGACTCAAGGGTCAGTTTAAAGTGACCGAGAAAAAGCATGGCACCTAGCGGTTGTTTTAAAAATTACTTAGTTCAAAACATATACCCGGGACAAAACATCGGCTTAAAATGGTGTGCGTGGTAGAAAATAAGCCTTCCGATTGTTTTTTTTTAGATTGTTCAGTTTATTCGAGTTGTAATATTGTTGGCACGGTACCAGATTGTAATACTATGCATGCGGTACCAAATATGACACTATTGTAGTAACCAATACCGGATGTAATACTGTGGTTGGTAACGGTACTCTATTGTGGCCTTGGTTCCGTGTCTACCACATGGCGTTTCCAGATAATTTATTAATCAATTCCCTCTTTGCCCACGTTGTATATTCTAAATTCTGTAAATCATTAGTGTGATGTCATCTCACTAAGTTAATACGTCTTCTCATCATGATCATTACAGATATCCACGACTTTCTCCATGTTTTCATTTTACTTTAGTTAAACTTATGTCAAGACATTAATCTATTTTATTTACATTTGGACTTCCTGCCTAAAGAAGACAAGTGTCCCCTATCATGTTCACTGATGCACGCGCTTGAGCATACCAATTCGACTAACGCTTACACTCAAAGATTTGAGCTAACAGACATCTGAACAATAAGTGACATAACAAAACTATAAAATAATTTTTTTTAATACTATTAACTATCACTGTAATTATTTCATATTCGGCATCCACACTTCAGAGTTGACTCAGGTGTCGAGTTATGAACCCAACTTTTACCCTTTCAAGGGTAGGCTCTTGAAATGTCTTCGTAATTTTCCTATCCACCGCATGGCATGAAAGGCCGCCAGTGGTGCGATAACAATTAACTTAGCTCCCTCCCTTAATAGGCTAGAATGCGATACAAGGTCCGTTTAAAGTGAGGATACATGTCGGAAAGAAGCCTTCGGGTGGATGAAGTTGACAAAATTGCTCAGTCCCAAAGGCATACTCCACAGAGTCACCAAACCACAAAAAATAGTATATCTTGTGCTTTGGGCATGAGCAGCTCAAATAAAACACACTATAGAACACATCTCAATTCACTCAATCCCTCTTTTTCAAAATCAGATACTATGATAAATGAAAATTTCTCAGTGTGACTTGAACTCATATCGCTTTTTTCACCAGAAAAACTAATTTTTCTGTACCAGATGCTTTTTCTGTACCAAAGAGAAGCAGCTGATTTCTCATTAGGTGACGTTTCATCAAGGCAAAAAGCCAAGTAAATTGCCACAAAAGCCACTGATTTGCAGAAGCTTAATTGAAAGGAATATTTCATCTTTTAGTCTGTCTCCAAGCCGGTCGGTTGGTCGATCATTGAATATGCTGATTGTTTACCCTGCAGAATTGTAAGGTCCACCAAACCCCCAGAGTGACCTGGGTATAGCTAAACTGTATCTGGAGAGCGTGGACTACCCTTTCATTGCAATTATTCCTAGGTCCATTAAGAACTGGAGTTGCAGTTCCTGAAAGCGTATTATCTCTGGGTTAAATAGATCTGTTTAAAAATAATTCGAATTCAATAGGACCGGTTGAAAAAAACCCTCAAAGAAACAACTACACCAAAATATAATTATGAACATTCATTGAAAACGATTCGCAACCCTCTACACAAAGAATAACGCAAGACAGGCTGTGATGCCATTAAAATTAAACAAAGACAACTCTGTCTCTAAATATGTCGGTAAATGCTTGTTTATTTTTGGGTTTGTTTTTTTTTTTCACTTTTTCAATTAACAAGAAGAACTAAGTTGCGTTATCAATAATTATTATTTATTTTCCCAATTAAATATAGTGGCAGCTCTCTTGAGATATAAAGCGTTAAAATTCCCTAACCTCACGAATGAAGCATTTCCAACCCAATGTATAACCTAGTAACAATGTAGCTTTCTTCAGTTTTGTTTCTTTGGTTAATGGCATATCAACCTTCGTGGCTTATTTTATGCCGAAGCTATCTTTGTAGAAGAATAGCAGCGTTACAATTTAACTCATAGCATGGGCGGGATAAAGGGGTTCATGCCTTTTCCAAGTTAAATAGTCCGAAAGTGAACGTAATACCGAGACTGGATTTGAATTAGCTTACACTGAGGCCGCAGTCAGTGATTTGTGAGATGGGAGGTAAGTTGCCATACAGTTACTCTTTATGGGGTGCTGCTTTAAATATTTTTTCAAGACATATCGTAGAATCATTGAGTAGATTCTATCAAGTTTTTTCTCAAATGGTTTTGCTAGACTCCATATAGTGCATTCATGCAATATTATCGATAAAGCAACAGAATGGAAGATATCTCGATTAATATTTCTGAGAATTTTTTGTTTTCGTATGAACAGCAACCTCTCGATAGCATTCCAAGCCTTCCTTGTGCGTATTTGAATATTACTTTAGTAGATGAGATATTACTGCCGAGGTATGGGGACTGGAGAGCCAATTTCAGAGGCTTACAACTAAAATGGAGAACGCTCTTGTTTAAATTATATGAATTGTTTTATTTGTGTTTACGTTCAAAACAATGTCTCCTGATGCTTGCTCTGGTCTATGCAACGAGATTTCGGATTCGGCAAGTGTAATTGCGAGTAGCGCTAGATCATCTGCATAGTCGGGGTCTATCATCGTTTTTGTGGCATATTGTCTGAATTCGTTTCTTTTCTTGTGAAAGTATTTTCTTTTATTAAATCAATTGACGTTCGTAGTCCGTAATCGAAGTAGAAATAAAATGGTGCTAAGGTATCTATTTGCGAGACTCCAATGACATTATGGATGAAATCTGTGTCACTATCAGCTTGTTTGTTTGTTCGTTCGTATGTTTGTTTGTTTGTGTTTTATGGCATATTAACCTTTGTTCCTTATTTAATGCCAAATCCATTCTTATACAAATAAACAGTTTATTTCAAAGAATTCAGTTTAGCATGAGTACACAGTTTAATTGTCAAAAACCTTTCGATTTCAAGCTGTTCAGTTTAGTCACACCGTTCAAATTCGCACAATTCAGGTTAGTATGAGTATAGTTTCTGTTTACACAGCGTTAAATTTCAAAACAATTCTATTTCAAACAATTCAGTTTAGTATGAGTATAGTTTCAATGTAAATAACAGTTCCATTTCAAACAATTCAGTTTAGCATCCGTACGCAGTATAAATGTCAAAAAAATTCTATTTCGAGCAATTCGTTTAGCATAAGTACGTATTTTAATTCTATTTGACCCATAGATAGGAGCCTTTCTGGTGCTACCACTCAGGGTAAGAGTGGACATGGGAGCGATTACAGCATTACTGGAACGTCACCATCAGATTGTTTAATGTCATAAACAGGACACTCGTTCGGCGAGTCTTACCCCTCTACAGAGAAGCAGTCGGTGTATTCTACAGCCCCACTCGAGTGGGCAGTGACATTATAGAATGTGTTAAGAATTTATTTCTTGTTTTTGCTAAGTATCATTGTAGCGGAAACAGTTTATTTGGTGAGATTATTTGCTATTAGTATTTGCTCAATCGTTGATTTGTGTATAGAGAAAAATTCTTCGTATATATATATATATATATATATATATATATATATATATATATATGAAATAGTATATTTGTTCAACTATTGCTGGATGTTTGCCATCATACATACAATAATTCATTTATATCTGATTTACACATGAAATATGTTCCATAGCTTCGTTTCATTTTGAAGATGAATGTACAGCGAAAGGTCCTGCCGGATTTTATGACAGCTTGTAAATGCCCTTTAGATGATTATCTGAAAGAATATGGAATAAAAAATACAAGGGTAATAACTGAAGGAAATGGAATCTGTTTTTCAGAGGATTCACTGTCAAAGAAAATCCCATTTGTTTTAGGAGAGCTGGAAAAGCCGTGCATAGTCGATCAGTATTTTAAGAAAGATGCATATACGGGTTATCGCACCTGCTGGGCTGTAAAGAATGTGTAATCTGGCTGACAGATAGGATTTTCTTTCACTCTCAGGAGCCATCTGAGAATTTCCGTTTATTTTGAAGTGACATCATTTATCATTATTTGTAAATTGTAATGAGAATCATATGTTATGATATATATATATATATATATGTTTGTGTGTGTGTGTGTGTGTGTGTGTGTGTGTGTGTGTGTGTGTGTGTGTGTGTGTAGAAATATAGAGAATTATATATATATATATATATATATATATATATATACACTAATAAACACATATATATATAAATACACACACAGACACACATATAGAGAATATATATACATATATACATATATATGTAAATAGATATATGTATGCTCATATACGTATATATGTACGCGCATAAACACACACACACACACACACACATATATATATATAATATATATATATATATATATATAAATACGTACGTATAAGCAACGGCATATATATGGATATATCTTCGTTTAAATGTGTGTGTATATATATATATATATATATATATATATATATATATATGAATAAACGAATTAATCAATAAATATAACTATTGCTATATATATATATATATATATATATATATATATATATATATATATATATATAAACGCACACACAGACACAGAGACACAGATATATATATATATATATATATATATATATGAAAATTTGCATTTTATGTATCTTTTACATATGTTGCAATCTTTCTTCTGATTGTGTATGTTAATACGTGTCGTATGAGCTGAAAGGTTTGCGCTGCAATTTTTAGAATTTCGCCAAGAAAGTTTGGAATAGTTTGAGTCAAATTAACAGAGTTGACATAATTTAATGCCATACTTATTCGGTACTAAGAAAATATGATTTCTCTGAGATAGTACCAAAAATCATTTGTCTATTAAAAAGTTTAATGCAGATACGGTATACAAATGTAAATGTAAAAGAAATTAAACATGACATATTATAATATTTATTAGAAATATCTATGCATCCAGTATCTATTTAACAGGCATGAATACGTATAAAATTTAAACGCCCAAATCTATACACATCCATTAGTCTAAAGAATGTTGTTTGATAAAATGAGTAATTTTTTTGTTGTTGTCATTCATACACATATGTATGAATGAAAAAAGGACACACTTTTATCAGATATCATTCTTCAGACTAATGGATATGCTATACCAACAGTAAATTATATACATGTATATATATATATATATATACATTAAACCGGACATTTGCCCAGCGGTTAGAGTGTTCGCCAATGGCCCGGGAGACCTGGGTTCAATCCCAGGTCGAGTCATACCAAAGACTCAAAAAATGGTACTTGATGCCTCCTTGCTTAACACTCAGCATTATAAGGTACGGATCAAGGGTAAAGTGGAGCAATCCAGTGAAAGGAGTAGCGCCCTTCCCTACACCTTGGTGTAGTAGCTATCGAAAAGGGAGCCTTCGGGTCACCCTCGACTATGGTCGCCAACTTTACTTTTACTATATATATATATATATATATATATATTGACAGTCTATAATTTTCAGGGACATTCAATTAATTCGATCTAATACATTACAAACTCACCATTAATTTAACCAGTTTGGGTTTAGTTTCTTTTTTAATCACATATCAATCTTCGAATTATATATAATGCCAAAGTCATTACAGAAGAACAGTTGTCGTATTATTGAACACATAGATGGTGTTATAAGAAAGATCAAATCTTTCCCTGAGTTATTAGTCAGAAATTGTATGCAAAACTGTGAATGGAGTTCGAACTAGCTTACTATGATGTTGTAGTCCAACACGTTAGCCAGTACATAAGGAGGATTTCCCCACGACGGTAACCAATTTGAGAGAATCAAAAAAGAAAAGCAAACTTAATATATGAATCCAGTAACGATAACATAAAAAGCACAATAAGAAACACACAAAATTCACATAGAATAAAACAGTCAACAGCATAAAAATTTTTATTTTATTAAACAAAATTTAAAGCCAAAGTATCTTAGTATAACAATCTGAAAGTTTTTGGGGGTCAAAAAAAGTGCCTTAATTGCATAGCCGCTACTCCGTTGGCTGTAAGGGTGGGAAAGTTTTGAAAAAATACTTTGATAATGTTTTTGGGGGGTGGGGTACATGTGCGTGTGTATGACTTTACGACAGACTTGCTGTTGTGGTCTCTGATGTGGATAAAAAGTCCTTCTGAGTGGCAAGAACCAGTCAAATAAAGATAAGTCCAACTCGAAAAATCTAATAATTAACTCAATCCACCGCTCATACGTAAAAAAAAAAACGTTTGCATATATTGTTACTCTCCATTCTCCCCCTAGTTGGTTGTTGGGTTTTATGGCATATCAACCTTTGTAGGTTATATAAGGCCAGATCCATTTTTATGTAAATAATCTGTTCTACTGAAAACAATTCAGTTTAGCATAAGTACATAGTTTAATTGTCAAAAACATTTCCATTTCAAACTATTCAAGCAGTTATATGTAACAATTCAATTAAGTGTAAATACAGTTTTAATGTCGAAAAACAGTTCAATTCTAAATAATTCAGTTAAGCATAAGCTCGCAGTTTAAATGTAAGTACGGTTTAATTGTCAAAAACATTTCTGTTTCAAGCTATTCAGTTTACTCAAACAATTCAGTTTAGTATAAGTATGCTGTTAGTTCTATTTAACTCATAGATAGGGCCCTATCAGGTGCTACCAAGCCGGGCCAGAGTGGACCTGGGAGCGATGGCAATGAAGGGGTACTCCGCATTCCCCAAAGCTCTAGCACTGCTGGAAACTCACCATCAGATTGTGTAGTGTTATATCCAGGACACTCGTTGGGTGGGTCTTAGCCCTCTGCAGAGATGCAGTCAGTGTATTCTACAGCCCCAGCTGACTGGGCAACGAGTTTGTTGTATCACCATGAATTTATGATATCTTTTACACCAAGGATGTACAAATACAGATTCATTTGAAGGGAGTCCTCCAAACAACATGTCGATTTAAATTTCCGTAATGTCCCTAATTTCACACACACACACACACACACACACACACACACACACACACACACACACACACACACACACACACACAGAGTTTGTGTTTATGTGTGATCTTAATCAGAACGTACAATTACTACCCTTTGATCCTAAGCAGACGTGTATATCCATACACAAAATTACCATTATATGGCTCTATGTTAATGGTTATCTGTTGTTGTTGTTTTTTTTATTGCTGTGTGTTTTTATGGTACTGCAACGCTGCAAACATAACTCATCATTGCGAGAATTTTGTTTGAGCAACAACGTTAGAATTATAAAACTCTAAGAAAGAATTTATTCAAGAATTATTACTTGTGAAAGGGTTAATGTCGAAGAAAAGGAAATCGGTGACACATTCCAGATGAGGCTGTTCCCCACCCCCACTGCTATTGGTAAATAGTGAGAAGAGTGGGTTCTTTAGCTTTGGTTTGGCAATTAGTCTAAGAGAAGGAAACCTCCGGATTCAAAATCTGCTTAAAAATAAATCTTGTGTTGCATCTTCCTTGTGACGGAAGGGTAAATGTATAATAGAAATAGTTAAATATTCTGCCGCTTACCTAGATGCTACACCAATATTTGCTTTGGTTGGTTGGTTGGTTGTTTTTTTATGGCATATCAACCTTTGTTCGTTATTTAATGCCGAATCCATTTTTATACAAATAATCAGTTCTATTTCAAACAAATCAGTATAGTATGAGTACATTGTTTATTTGTCAAAAAACGTTTTATTTCAAACTATTCAGTTGTGTCAAATAGTTCCAATCTAAACTATTCAGTTTAGTATAAATATAGATTTTGTTTACACACAGTCAAATGTCAAAGCAGTTCTAGTTGAAAACTTTCAGTTTAACATAAGTAGCGTTTCAATGTCAATAACTGTTCCATTTCAAACAATTCAGCTTAGCATAAGTACACAGTTTAATTATAAAAAAACATTCTATTTCAAGCTATTCAGTTTAGTCAAACAGTTCTGATTCAATCAATTCAGTTCAGCGTAAGTCTGCAGTTTAAGTATCAAAACAGTTCTATTTCAAGTAATTTAGTTTAGCATAAGTACGTAGATTAGTTCTATTTAATCCATAGATAGCGCCCTAGCAGGTGCTACCACACTAGGTCAGACTGGACTTAGGAACGATGGCAATGAAAGGCTGCACCAAAATCCCCAAAGTTCCAGCATTACTGGGACCTCACCATCAGATTGTTAAGTGTCACTCTTGGAGGGGGGTATTACCCCTATACAGAGGTGAAGTCAGATTATTCTTCAGCTCCAGCCGACAAGGCAACCAATATTTGAATCCAGTGCGCCGCGTGACTTGATTCTTAGGTGTTTCTCTAAGATCAGTGCATCATTTGCTCTTGGGTGATGAAAACCAATTGTTTAAATTAGTGTCACAATTTACTTTTACTCAAATTCTAATACATATTTTTTTAGCATTTTCAAGCGTAGCTTTGCCAGTTCGCTCAAAAACCTAATTTAAGAAAAAACATTATCTTTTACTTAAAAATATTTACGCTATAACATGACGTCCATTTGTTTCCTTGCAAAACGAGGACTGTTTATCTTTAAATAACTGCATGATGTTGACGTAAAATGATAAGGTTTTCAATTCTGATACCAGGTTTTAGGTTTGATAAACAACCGTTAGAGATCACCTGAAAGTCATTTTAACTAATAGGTTAGGCAAGCATTTCATATATTGTAAGAGACTCTTTCTCTGGGATTATGTTTTTTGTTTTCGTTTTTTGTTGAGTCATCTTTATTAGTATAGCTTCTAGTATGAAAATACTCGTTTACAAATTCTAGTCAGAAAACACACGTACAAATACAATGATAATAGTAATGACTTGGCGGAGGGAGGATTTCCTAAAGACTCATACTCTATTTTTGTTTTTTGGTAATGGATAAAAATCGTACGAATGTATGCCGTCTACGTTTTAAAAATTGCACTGCCCTGATCTACATTTTCGAACACTTTCTCGCATGAAAGCAAAAAAAAAAAAAAAAAAAAAAATTACAAAGAAATCTCTTTAAAAAAAAGCTTTCTTTGTCATATTTAATGAAGGCAACTAAATCAAAAAAGTACACATCACACACACAATCGCACGCGCGAGCACACACACACACACACACACACACACACACACACATACATACATATATATATATATATATATATATATATATATATAAAATACCAATCCAGATATGAAAAACATTTGAAAATGTTTTAATGAAACTGACTTAAGGTAAGGAGTCTGTTTCTTCACATTTAATGAGGTTTATATATATATATATATATATATATATATATATATATATATATATATATATATATATATATATATATATATATATATATATATATATATACCTCCGATATACCAACCAGAGATGTGGAAAGCAACATTTAATTTCGGGCATTTTTTGTTAAAAATAAATAACCAAGTCTTTCCTGCAATATTTAATGAAGCGAGCTTAAAATAAAATTTACTGCCTGAATACAAATATCTATCCATCTATCTATCTATCTATCTATCTATCTATCTATCTATGTCGTTCTCTCTCTCTCTCTTTCTATCTCTCTCTCTCTATATATATATATATACATATATATATGTATATTAATCACATTCTTAAAACAACATTCAATTTAGCATGTCTTTACTTTTATCATAAATAGTGTCTAACAAAATCACTAAAATACGTGATGTGTTCCATTTGAATTATTAAATATTCAAATGTATTTTTCAAAAAAAGAAAAACTCATTCAGCGTATCTTTTCATTTAGCATATTTTTAAAAAAATCAAAGTTTCAACTATTCATTGATATTTCATTATTAATATTTTTAAGACTCCAACCAGCGTCTCGCTATGAAATCTTTTCCATTGTTCATTTCCGTCCCATTTACGCTATGTATGTGGCTTTCGATTGGTAGTCACAATATATTGCTTACTACGTTTTATATAAATCTCTTCCTTTGTGCTTCTTGAGCATTGAGTTTTATTAATAGCTATTGTAGATTCCAAGGATGTGTTGTCATGGATCTTCAAAATCTATAGACTGTTTGAAATCATAATATCACAACGGTGCTCCTATAGAAATGTTAACACATTTTTGAGATCGAGATCGCTCTGTAAAATCTGAATAAAGTTACGACAAATAAATATTTTAAAAATCATTTAACATTCGTAATATTTCTGCATGTGAAATAATTATGTGATGCGTATTGTTAAAAGGAAAATTACTGACAAAAGCATTTTTCAAAGGCAATTCAAAACGAATCTCAAAGCATTTTATTGCGTTGAAATATTTAGGTTACCAGTTCAAGCAGAAATCTGTCAAATGTAAATCACAATGGTTGGTTAAATTTTATTGTTATTGACTGAATAGATAGTAATTAGCTAACGGGAAATCATAAAGTAATAGATAGATAGATAGATAGATAGATAGATGCTAATATATATTCATTTTTTATGTCAATGTATTTATGTACGTATACCGTGTTTGAAACAAAATAACAGAACCCAAATCTAGGACCACAAATATTAACGCACTGACACCTTCAGTTATTATTATTTTTGGGGTGTCCTCGTGGTGTAATGGTTAAAGCGATGAACTGCGGAATCGTAGTACGCGAGTTCGTACTCCAGTCGCGCTATTATGTTCACTTTCGGGCAAATACCCTTGGGAAAGGTATGAACCCCCTTATTCTCCCTCCAGCTATGGGTAAATAGTAGGACGGACTAGGTTCTTCAGCCTTGTTGAGGCAACTAGTCTAGGAGAAGGAAAACTCTGAATTCAAACCTGTTAAACTCCGCTTAAAAGTTGACCTTGTGTCATATCCTGCCCGAGCGGAGGGGTTGGTAAATAGTACCTTCAGTTATTAAAAGCTAAAAGAATAATATTTCTGAATTTTCAACCATTTAGTTTCAAAGAGGAATTTGTCTGTCGATCAGTTGAAGGTACTGTTGAATGACACATGCGAAATTGCTATATATATATAAGAGGCTTGCATATATATATATATATATATATATATATATATATATATATATATGCAAGCCTCTTCGTAGTTGAATTGAAGTCTCGGCTACCGTTGAACGGATGTATGTAAACAATAGTAATTGTGATTCATAACCGTTTAAAATTTACTTCGCAGCTAATATCTCCTCGTGGCTGAATGGTTAGAAGCTTTGGTTTGACGTTTGAGTCAACCGGGTTTCGATCCCAGCTACGGGAAGAAACTGTCTAGCCACACTGATGAGTTCTGATAGAACGAAACAGATCTGTCTGTGGATGACTATATATATATATATATATATATATATGTTGTCGATGTTGGTTTGGCTGAAGTCGGCAGTGTTGGTTGCAATCGGACAGGAGCTTTAGTGGTACGTACGCCGTGGTGTCTACTTGACAACTACTCTGGACTGATAAACTGATATACTGTTATTGATCGCCGCTTTTATATCTTCTGTTTGTGCGACGAGCTATATTGAGCAAATCCTGGAAGCAACATTCAACGAAACAGCAGCTGTACAGCCACCTACCTACCATCTCAAAACCCATCTAAATAAGATGGACAAGACATGTGGGACACTGCTGGAGAAGACCTTTATAAGCGGCGTTCTCTGATGAAACCCTTCAAACGAACGCGCAAGAGTTTGACGACAAAAGAACTAATCTATAACAGCTCTACACGGACACGGGACGTAGTCTAAAAGACCTCTCGGTAGCGATGAATGAGAGAGGCGAATGGCGAGAGAGAAAGAGAGAGAGAGAGAAAGAAAGGGAAATTCATGTAAACAGCAAGACTTCATGATTATGATGATCATATTTGCATATTGTGTGTGTGTGTGTGTTCACACCAGTTAATTTCTGCTAAAAATTGACCTTGTGCCGCCTGCTACACATATGAAGTAGTTGGGTATATATATATATATATATATATATATAGGCAAACAGATAGACTGACGGACAGACAGACAGTCGCTAGATATGGTGACAGTCAGGCTGATATTAACTTTTTCCCGGCGTACATACATTCTATGAAAATCGTCAGCTCAGTAATACTCGTGAATACATCATGCAAAGAAATAATTTAATTTAGCCCGCCTCGATCCAATAAATTAGATTAGTTAAGTGTGTACAAGTATTGGTAACGGCAGACTTCTTCATTTATTTTTGTTTTGAAATATATATTGGGCGGTTCATGGAGATATATACTGCCGTAGTAGCTAAATGACAGTCCAACAAAAGAACAATTTCCATCGGAGCCACTAGATGTGAAGACCCGGGTTTTCTCAAGAGCACATGTCATGTTCAGAATTAATACGTACTTTTTGGTATCCGCAAATTGAAAGAGAATAGACTGGCCATTTCTTCGATCGTACGTCATCGTGGCAATTGAATCATGTGCGAAAATTCGATTATGTGAAGTCAATCAAATATGGAGCAAGTTCGAAGGGAAATTAGAGCTAAAAGACAAAAAAGGAAGAGAAATTACACAAAAACTAAAGACAAGTTATTTGGTAGACAGTCAAAAACGTGTGAAGAAAACGAAGTTATTCCTTTTTCTTTTTATTCATTTATTTATTTTGATGCGAGAGGTATTTCGGAAATTAATGAATAAGTGAAGAGAATAAATAACCCAATCAAAAGAAAGAAATAAAATCGTCTCCAAAATGTATTTCCCAGAACAGACAAACAATAAAAATATCTATTTGTAATGATATAATACTAATCTAGCGCCTTGAAAGCAGAGCCACGAATATACCTACTGTCTCGCCTGTGAAGGTGTAATACCCCTTCCTATTTAAAGAAAGGTGTCCTTAGTAGGACCCAAAACTAAATCTGATAGTGAGGATCCAGTTATGCCTTCCTTGCTGTGACTCACACGTCCACTCTCAGCCAAAGATGTAGTACCTATTCGTATTACATGTATTGTTCAAGTATATCTCTTTGAGATAACGAAATGTTTATCCGTTTGAAATGACTATGAAGATACAATTTTGTACTGCACATGATCGAAGACTACAATTGTTCAACTGAATTTGTATAAAATAACCTAAGTGTTGACGTACGGTAAAACTAACAACCACCCAACAAACAACAAACAAACGAAAATAATCAATAAAATTTGCGTTACCTCTCTCTCACTGTGTGTGTGTGTGGGTATGTGTCCCAAATTTTTCTACAGGAAAATACTGGTCTACATATTCAATACATGATACTTAGAAAGTATATAACTTTTAATACATATTTCCAGACAAAATATCTATCCGATTTCCCACTGAGTCAGACATGACATTGAATCATGGGGCCACGAGTAAATCGAGACTCATGAGTGGCCATAACAAAAAAAAAAAAAAAAGAAAAAGCAGGCTAGTTCCTTTGGATATTCTCATTTTGAGAAACCTCAAGTATCAAACGTTAAAGTTAGTCTTCTCAGGCAGGCATTGCCAGGGGCGAAATCCTCATGGGACGAGGAAATTGATTTATAATGACATCCTTCTGCAACACAAACGACAGATTTACCCTAACCTAAATCAGTGAAGTAGTAAAGAGATGTCTGATATTTATCCCACCTTCCAACCGGCCGGATTTAATACGAGGTCATTTTATTGTGGGTAGCTACACTCGAATTGAGACTCATACGGGGCTGTCAAAATACTTGATTCAGTCGGCATACCTCATTTTGGGACACCTCAAGTGTCAAGTGATGAATTTATCCCCGGCCAAGTAGGTAATGCCTTGGAGGAATTTTCCTTGGAACTCAGAGATCGACTATTAATGAATCTCCCGACGCCAACGACAGGTGGGCTCTGACCATTACCAGTTATGTATCAGGGTAATATTTTCCATATATCCATCACCTATGGATTTGTATTTTTGGCAACGATGACCAGAAACTAGCATGCTGTTCCGAAACCAAGGCCTTATGCTTTTTAATATTGCCACACAATATGAAAGGAGATTTGTAGTTGCATTGCCGTAGTATTGCAGTTGTGATTTCCACTTATGACCATTTCGTTATTTGTGGGTCGGGGGCTGGTTACGGAGAGCAGCTGAGTCGGCGTTTGAAAAAATCGTATCTGACATAAAAGCGCAGAGAAAGTAGAGGTTAGCTATTAAATTTATCAGCGCAGGAAAAAAATGCACTCATTGACATTTCATCGAGGCTTAGTGAATGCCTAGCGACAAGAAACGGTGATTCTGATCAGAGAGAGGCGATGCATAATACATTTCAACAGTGGCGACAATGATATGAAGAAAAGTCGCGTACAGCACAACTATCGATCCACAAAATGTACAATGCTTTCATCAGATCATCCATGCAAATCAGATTACGATTTTCTATTTTCGTGTTATGACAGTTCTTGTTCAACGCTAACAAACATGCCGGTGAATGGATTGACTGATTGCTAAATCTTAAGAGCATGTCAACCCGTCAAGCTTTATTTTATGCCTAGAGGTTTGTAAATTGTGTTCATGGAGTGTTCATATTCCAATTTTTGTAGAATTGTTTCTTAGAAGGTTTTTTTCACAATCTGATCGAATACGAATAATTTCTAAAGAGATTTATTTCGCCCTTCTTGCGCTTGGAGCTAACCCAAGTCCGTGATTGTTTGTTCTTCTTGTCTTCCACCCTCTCGCTTGAGTATTCTATGTCTTGTGTGTCCGTAAATAAATGTGAAATACCCCTGGCTGGAGATGAGAGAAACCACTAGACGATCTGATGGCCATGACTAGTTTAGGAGGTTGAGATAGTGGGGACGGGCCAGCGGTTTACTACCGAATGGAACTAGGAATGACGGCAATGAAGGAGTACTCCACACTCCCCAGATCTCAAGAACTGAAACATCAATATCATTCACAGATCAATGATATTGCAAATACACAGTATTTTTGTGGGGGTGTAAGTCTTAACCATCGGCCTGGAGATACTTTAAGTGAATTTGAGTTCCGACGACAGGTTGGGTGGTGAATAAACATAAAGAACTTATTGTTTTTTAGCTTAAAATTTGCTCTATCAATCGATGTTATTATGCCCTCATTAATTGTTGTCGTTTCTAAGGAGATAATCAAACTACTTTATTTTAGAGGTGATATTTGCACATAAGGAAGACAAATAAAAAAATAAGATAAGAAAATACTTTTAAAAAACAACGCAAGAATTCAAATGTATTCATTTAAAATATGTGTAAATTTCTCCATGTTTTCTTTTACCAGTTTTTATTTTTTAAAATACGCATAGATATATCCGCGCAGATCACTGACTTTGCTAAGAAAACGACAGGTTTTACCACTGTTTTTAAGTTTCGTGTTCATGACGGAACTTCGATTTTTCTTTCGAATAAGTTTTTCTTCTTAGCTGCAGATACCAAATTAGGCTTAAAGAATTACAGATGCGATAAAAAAAAGTCATAAAAAATACCCTTCGATTTGTAAATACCACCTATTTGTAAGTGAAGAATTTTTATCGATTAAAGACAAAAACAAGTCAGTAGAAATGATAAAAAAACAAAAACTATTTATAGAAACTTGGATTACACAGAAAAAACATGTACGCTAAAAAAAATCAATTTTTTACTTTATAACGTGTATGGAGAAAACGTTGATAACTTTCTGCATAATTGCATGCATATGAACATATATGAATGTTTACACATTCGCAAAAAAGACTATAAAAAATATGCAAATCATATAAGATATTCTTTCTTAACTTTATTGAAATGTATTTATTTTTTTATTTATTTGAATAAATGAATAAATAAGAAGAAAATATACACTAACAACAACAAGAATAACAATAACGATACTACTTCTACTAATACTACTACTTATAACAATAATAATAATAATAATAATAATGATAATTATGCATGGTCTAGAATCCATCTTAAAGAAAAAGACGTTTAAAATTTCTGGAATTTTGAGATACAAACGGATTATCCAATCCCGAGCCACAGAACAACTTTACTGATTATAATAAAAACAAAAAAGTAAGAACTTGACATCTTGTGGATTTCAACATTCCTGAGGACCGCATAATGAAAAAATTAAAAAATAAACCGAAAAAAATGAACACATTTTGGAGCTTGAAAGAAAACGGAATAAACTTTAGAACATGAGGATGACGGTGAAACCAAAGGAGTTTAAAAAAAACGGAGGACCTGGAAATCAGAAAAGTCTGACCAGCTTGACGAAAGAATTGTCTTGAAGACCTGATGAGACTTGGAGAGATATAAAAAGCTTACCTAGTCAACGCAGAAGACCAGACCTTGTGATAATTAACAAAAGAAAAAGAAAACCTGCCGTATGGTGGACTTTGCTTTCTCCTCGCACCACAGTGTTAAAATCAAAGAAGATGAAAAGAGAGTCAAGTATTTGAATCTTTCCAGAGAACTAAAAAGCTATGGAACATGCAGGAGATGGTGATACAACTTGCAGTTAGTGCGCTTAGAACGGTCCCCAAAAACTTGGCAAGGGTGTTGAGAGAGCTGGAAATCGGAGGTCGAAACGAGACTTGACAAACTACACCATTTTTAAAATCGGCCAGAATACTAAGTAGAGTACTATATACCCGAGAGAAGTTTCTTTTTCTTAGACTCCAGTGAAAGACTAACGCAGGTGTGAAAAAATCGCTAGGAATTATACACTCATTCACATACTTAAGAAATGCACAGGGGATACAAACTTCATAAATCACAAGAAAAAATCAACCACCTGCTGTACATGAACGACATCAAACGGTTTGCCAAAAAGGATAAAGAATTGGCAACTCTAATACAGGCAATGAGAATATGCAATCAAGATATGGGGATAGAATTTGCCATTGAAAAATGTGTCAGACTAATAATGAAAAGCGGAAAACGACATAAGACCGAAGTTATAGAACTGCACAACCAAGAAAAAATCAGAATGCTCGAAGAAAAGGAAACCTTCAAATATTCAGGAATATTGGAAGCAGAGACCATTAAACATGCGGAGATGATAGAAAAAAGAAAGAAAAATGATTACGTTAAAGGAACGAGAAAACTACTCGAAATAAAACTACAGCAGAAATCAAATCAAAGAGATGAATATCTGGGCAGTCGCAAGATACACTCATGACGGTGCATAAGGCCTTATATCTTAGAAATGACTTAGTCTGTTAGTCCTGAGAAAAGAATAAGGAAGAGGACTTATCAGCGTTGATGCATCGATTCAACAACTAGAAGACTACATGAAAAAGGTCGGATAAAAGTTAATTTTACCCACTAGAAACAGTATAGAAAACACAAGCATCTATCGAACAAAAATAACCAGAAAATAAAAATGGGAAATAAAACAACTGTAAAGATATTTTAAGCGACAAACACGAGAATTCTCATACGAGAAAGCATAGACATGGCTGAGAAAAGGAAACCTTGAAAGAGAAACTAAATTCGAAAACTCTTCTGATAGCAACTCAAAACAATGCCATTAGGACTAATTATGTCAAAGCTAAAAGAAACAAGACGCAACAGAATAGCAGAGGTAGTTTATGCGGTGACCGAGATGAGACGATCAATCGCATAATAAGCAATACAGAAAGTTACCCGAAAGAGAATGAAACTAGATACGGCTGGCTAGGAAAGGTGATCGACTGGGAATTCCTTAAGGAGTTTAAATTTGACCATATAAACAAATGGTATATGCACAACCTAGAATCCATCCGGAAGAATGAGATGCAGAAACTTGTGTGGGATTTTGAAATACGCACTCATCATCTAATCTCGGCCAGCCGACCAAACCTAGTGAGAGTCAACAGAAAAGAGAACTTGCCGAATAGTGAACTTTGCCGTTCCAGCTGACCATAGGTTAAAACTGAAAGCATAGGAAAAGGGAGATAAGTTCCTCGACTTTACTACAGAACTAAAAAAACTATGGGACAGAAAAGTGACAGCAATACCAATTGTAATCGGTGCACTTGGTATAGTCACTAAAGAATAGGCACAGAAACTAGAGGATTTGAAAATAGTATGAGTGGAAACAATTTAAACTTCAGCCTTGTTAAGACCATCCAGAATACTAAGAAAAGTCCTGGAGACTTAAGAAGACTTATGGTCATTCAGACTCCAGGGAGAAACCATCCGCTAGCACTGGTGTGAAAACCTCTCAAAAAAGTTAAATAATGTTGGACATTTTCTTTGAGGTACTGTTCTGAACAAACACCTTTTACGTAACAGATATTTACTTTAAACAAACTATCTTTTGTTGGTCATGCACTTACATCAACTATTCTACGTTAATCCCTCAGCTCGAAAATAGTGTAATTTCCTAATCAAAATCCAGAAAATGTTTACGTGTTAATCCACCTAATTATCCATTTATATAATTGTGTCCGTAGGATGTGATGCACAAAAGTTCTTGGAAATTGACTGTGAAGAGAATTTCTTATAGCTACCTTCAACATCTTTGAAGTTTTCCACTTTAGGATTTACAGAGATTTAGAAGGGTTTCAGTCTCAAAAGTTTCTAGAATATTCGAAGTGGGTTTGTCTAGCCAAATATCAGCGAAATGCAGGAATAAAGTCATTGAAATGCGCAACCACGTAAATACTTTCCTTCATACACATATAAAAATACACCCCATACACACACATACACACACACACACACACACATATATATATATATATATACAAACACAGACATATATATATATCTATCTATATATATATATATATATATATATATATATATACAGATGTGTGTGAGGGTTGTTCAAAAAGTTCTAAGCCTCACACAGAAAGAAGTTCTATTGCCGACCATATTTTCTTTTTTTTGTGACAGTATATTACTGTTCTTATAAAACAAGAAAAAAACAAATTCAGATTTCTCTATCATATTCTGTGTAGGAATGGTCCACAAAAAGGTAAGATGTTTTGAACAAAACTAAACTCTGGGTGAATCTGAGAACATTTCGAACGATCCTCGTATATATATATATATATATAGAGAGAGAGAGAGAAGAATATACATGCGAAGATTGAACAAAAACGTCTGAGAGTCAACCAGAAAAAAGTAGCTCAAGCTGATTTGGTTGTTTGTTTGGGTTTTATGGCACATCAACCTTTTTAGGTTATCTTGTGCAAAATCCGTTTTTATACAAATTATCAGTTCTATTTTTAAAAAATCAGTTTAGCATTAGGGCACAGTGTGTCAAAAAAATTTCTATTCCAAGCTATTCAGTTTAGTCAAAGAGTTCTATTTCAAACAATTCAGCTTAGTATAAGTATAGTTTTTTGTCCAAACACAGTTAAATGTAAAAGAAAAAACAGTTTTATTTCAAGCATAGCATAAGTACACAATTTAGGTTAATTTGACTCATTGATCGGACCCTGTTGGGTGCTACCACTCCAAACCAGAATGGACCTGGGATCGATGGCAATAAAGGGTACGCCGCATTCCCCAAAGCTCCAGCATTACAGGAGCCTCACCCTCAGATTGTTTTGTGTCATATCCAGAACACTAGTTGGGGGTGGGGTTGTTAACCATCTGCAGAGATGCAGTCTGTATGTTCTACATTCCCAGCAGACTGGGCAAAGCTATAGCTGAACCTTTTGCGTATAAATATATATATATGTATGTATGTATGTATGTATGTATGTATGATTAGAGCGGAAAGATAATTCTGTATTTTTCTGTACTGTTCTATATCTTATATTTTAGATTTGCTTTTCTGCCGCAGCAAAGATCAATTTCATTATTATTGATTATCTTATATATTGCAATTTTATTTCAACAGTTTTATCGGCTGATTTTCTCTTTAGTCTGCGTGACATCAAGTTTCCTTCTGTCTTCAAGTCTCTTATTAGTAAAATAGCGTATCTTAACTAAGCCTTGGCCAGTCAAATCTTAATTCTCCTTTTTTTTTCTGGTCGGTAAGGACAGTATCATCTGTATAAACTTCAATTGGTATCAACATCAGTCGCATGTTCCTCGGATATTTCAGCTGTCTGACAACTTCGAGCAGTTTTTCGATCGTTTCGCTTTCTTTGATTTTTAATCTATGGTTAACCAGAATGGCAAAATTCAAAAGATGATCAGTTTTTTTCTTTTTAAAACAATGTCTGATCTTCCGGCGTATATTAGATTATCCATTTGTATCTCAAAATCCCAGAAAATTTCATGTTTCATCTGTGAGAACAAATTCTGCTTTTCGCATATACCATTAGTTCATCATCTTCATCATCATCATCATGTCGCGCCGCCAGCATGGATCCCCCTGACCTTCTCTCACCATCCGTCTCAATCGTCCATCGCTCCTGGCAGGTCTTCCAAGCAATATCCTGTATCAGCACAGAGCTGTTGTATATTGGTTCCAACTAGTCGTCCTACCTTTGCTTTTCCATAGGAAAGGGTCCTCAGGAGGATATAACTTATGAGTTCGTCCTAACTTTTCCAGCATTGTCCTGCCTGTCTGGTTCGTCCAACTTGGATAGTTTTCGCGACAGGAAGTAGGTGACCGTATAGCAGCTGTTTTGTTGGTTGTTGCCTCCATTTGATTGTATAGCCAAATTTCTCGTCTTTTGTACAGTTCACAGTGAATAACCTTTTCCACCCTGTCATGTTATCCTTTTCACTTATTATCTAATTAACCTTTTCATTTCGGTCCCTACATAATCTACACTTGCTATTCTGCAGTATTTTCTTGTTATTTTTATGGGAGTTTTTCATATTAGAGTTAGCTGGTCTTTCACTAGAATTTGAGTCACAGCAAGTCTCCTCAAGTTTCCAAGACTCTTGTCAGTATTCTGGCCTATCATAATAATGCGATAGTCTTGATAGTCTCCAGCCGTACTCTGATTTGTAAATCTTCCAGTCCCTTTACCAAGATTTTAGAGATTGATCCGAGTGCACCAACTACAATTGGTATCACCATCACCTTCGTGTTCCATAGCATTTTTGGTTCTCTAGCAAAGTGTAAGTATTTTCTCTTCTTTCATTTTCTTTAATTTTCACTATGTGGTTGGCTGGAACGCCAAAAACTACTATTCGGCAAGTTCTTTCTTTCTTTTTTTTTTCTTTTTTTTATCAACTATCTCAATGTCTGGTTTATTGGCCCGGATTAGATGATTTTAGTATCTCAAAATCCTAGAGAATTGTGTGCGTCTTATTCTCTTGAACAGATTCAGAGTTGAGCATATACCATTTGGTAGTATAG
>OY757911.1:92915149-92925149 GCA_963585895.1 Sepioteuthis lessoniana | reverse complement strand
TCTTTATATTTACATGTCTGTCCACATGTATTTAAATAGTTTTTTGCACAGTTATATTGTAACCATATTGAGTAACAGACCAATCAGAGGAAATTTATTTACAAGATGAAAAAGAAATCTCTTTGGATTTAGGAAGAATAAAAATATACATTACAAATGCGTAATGGCGTATATAATGAATTTTTGCGATGAAGTTTATAGAAAAATTATGTTATTTTGACGAAAAAGGAATTTGATGAAAACGAATTGTTATTTCAACGAAAACGAAAAGCAAATGAAATGTTATTTGCAAAACTAAAGCCGTCAGAAGTTTGGTAAATTGTTTTGAGAGATCTCTGGACAGTTTGAAGTGAAACCCAAATCAAAGCCAGGACCTGTCAGCCATCAAAAGTGACCGATCCAAATTAAGAATAACCTTTTTTCCTAATTTCGAAAATGGATTTTTAAACACTCCAAAATAATACGCATCAGCAAAACATTGAAATCCATATTAGGATAAAATTGATATTTTCTTTTGTTCTGCTCTCTCTACGCTTCAAATAAAGATGTACATAAATTGACCTGGTTTTCCTTCTCAGCGTAGATCAGCGGCAGATGAGCTGGAGGCATCAACTAGATTTTATGTACTCTGGGCTAAAACATTGTGTCAGACTACCCAGAGTGGAAAGTCAAAGAAAAGCATGTTTAAATGTTGTTCGAACGTGATGTAGTCCTACCAAGCGACTGACCTTATAAAGAAACGAGAAAGACTGAGATAGTGCAATAACGCTGTGGCTAACTCGTAAAGTAAAAAGGGAAAGTGAAACGTCAAAAAATGTGACGCCTTGAAGTAACCTTTGTCAGACCCGCTACATACATGAATTAATCTTGCTGAATAGAACAATTTCTGTTAAACAGCACTACTTGTAACTACTTCAATGTCTTCAAGCAAGTTAAATTGTTACTGTTACATAGGAATATTTGAAACCATTTAACTTTGTGCCAACAAATGATTAAAAGGAAATAGAATAAATCGGTTTAGATAGAAATACTTGAAACAACTTAACTGTGTGCGCAAAAAAATAATGAGCTAAGGCTCATTTAAAAATGTTATCAATAAAACGTGTTAACAAGTCATATGTTATTTATATATATATACATATATATATATATATATAAGCATCATTGAATATGTTTCCAGATTTTTTCGTATGAGCACTTTGATTCATAGTATACACATAAAACTCTAGTCCCCTTCGAAGTTGCAATGCACTTGTTGTACCGTTCCAACAACTTCTCAAAGACCCAATGGAAGTCCTCTTGTGTGAGTGTGTCAATGACCTTCGTCACAGCCTCTTTCATAAAAAGATTAACGTTGTCATTACTTCAGATTAGGTTTAGTTTAAGAGACAATCCGTACATTGGCTGAAAAATAACACCTCTGTACATTTTGTAAGATTTGCTAATGCCACTCAGCAAAGTGGGAGGGGCGCAAATAAACAAGACACCTTTGTGATGATGCCTGTTTTATTTTCATGTGCCACAAAACCCAACCGAACAAATAATTTGCAGACGCATGTTTTCAAAATTCCTTATTAAATACTAATAATTATAGTATTTCGTGTGATTATTTCAATGTAGTAAATATGGATCTGAATTCGATCGTATGAAGCCAGTAAAAAAAACAGAATAAGCAAATTAGATGAATTTATTTTGAGGTAATGACAACGTTAAGCGTTTCGGTTTTAATAACTTTCATTAAGACTTTGATATCATGAGAATTGTTTACACAGGTATGGATGTTTTTCGACATAACTGGAAGAAAGAAAATGTATATAAAGAAAAATATATATGTGTATTTAGCGTTCTTAATTTAAAAGTATTAACTACGTGTTTGGTAAGTGGAATAATATTTGAAAATGTTATATTTCTAAGAGATCAGAAAACTCCTGTTCAGTGAATTCTATAGAGATAGGTAAGTATCTATATTTACAGATCATTTTGATGCCATCTATTTTAGATGCCGCGGAAGAATGTATTTGGTATTTGTTTTTCCAAAAGGACAGTATGGAAGTAAGTATGGATCTGAATCTGACACTATGAAAACAGAATAATCCAAATTAGATGAATTTATTTGGAGGTATTATTTTCTATGTTCATCTAGTTCAACGACAATTTTATGGTTTCAACTTTCTTTGGTTTCATATATATATATATATATATATATATATATATATATATATATATATATATATATATATTACTACGGTGTTGTAGTCGAGCACGTTAGTCATTACACGACAGGAATTCTTCTTACATGATTTCAAGTGACTAATAATAATCCTTATTTAACAATTATAGCTTCAAATGACTCTTATTAATTATCATGATTATTATATGGTATCGAGTATTTCTCTCGAGTAAGTAAAGTCCCCCCGGACCATTGGCGAATCGCCACTGGTCTGTGAGACTGGGGGTTCAATCCCAGGTCGAGACATACCAAAGAATCAAAAAATGCGACTTGGTACCGCCTTGTTTAGTACACAGTATTATAAGGTTTGGATCAGAGGTAAAATGGAGCAATCCTGGGAATGGAGTAGTGCCTTCCCCTACATCTCGGTGAAGTAGCTATTGAAAAGCGAGCCTTCGGGTTACCCTCGAGTAAAGTCGCTAACCTTACCTTATTCCTATCGAATACGACTTATTTTTAAACAGATAACAGATGCTACTATTCCAGGTCGGAGTTGACCTGGGAGTAATAGTAATGAAGGAGCACTTCACACTCCCTAAACCTCAGGAAACTAAGCATAACCACCAGAGTTAGTTGGGTGCTATACCCAGAACACTCATTTTTGGGGGTCCTTCCTCCCCTGTCAGCATATTCTAAGCTCCGCCGATAGGATGGGGTATTTCTTGCTTTGTCTTTACTTTTTTTTTTTTTTGAAGATGAAAATGTGAAAGGCCGAATAATCAAAATTGATCGGTTATAAATTGAAAGTGCGTTCTGTTCCTGAATGAGATCATTAATTTTGTGAATAGAATTACTATGACAAGAAAATCGTTCGGACAGCCATGCACGACATACGGACACACGACCCGACCCTACTAGGTCTCATCAGCAGTGCATACCGTGATCTCCACCATGTCAGATCGAACCAGCGACCACAGATTGCAGAGCCAAAACTCTACAACTGTACCAACAGTCCATACCGCACGCAAGTGACACCAAATTAACTATTCATGTTAATTGCCCGGTCAGTTAACCTGGATGTGTCTTGTAAATTTACATCCGTACTCTTTACAGAGGACTTGGTCACCTCCAGGGCCAGGTTTTCCCAAGATGATTAGAAATATGTATCTGCGTAATTATTATGACCTCAAGGGCAAGGGTATAGATGTATATTTTTTCTTTTCTTTTTTTTAATCGAGGAATTATATTGTGAATCGATTTACCATGACACGAAAATCCGGCAAACACCCGCGCATGACATATAGGAACACTGGACAGCCTCCAGACCCTACTAGGTCAATTCACAATATAATTCCTGTAATATATATATATATATATATATATATATATATATATATATATATATATATATATAAATAATTTTGACTGTACATTCTGGGAAGAGAGAGGGTTTTATTGCGCGTTGAAAAATGTTCGATGCCTCCATCATTAACTCGTAAAAATAAAGAAGACTTTACATATCTAAAATTTTTAAAATGTAAAAAATGTTCTTGCAGGGATGAAATTTCAGCTGATATAAGCTGAGTTATGGACAAGATTTTAGGGTACTCACTTTGATGTCAATGGCCTTTCTTTCAGTTATGTGGAGATGATATTTGGACATTAGAAGAGCAGAAGGTATAAGGAAACTTCTTCGGACAATAATTTCACTTTTTCTTTTCTTTTTTTGTTTATTTCTCTTTAATTTTACTGAAATTTCTTTTGTAAACGAAACGAAACTAAAGCAGCTATTCATGTAGGTGACATATTGATGTGGCAATGCATCTATTATTCACGTGTTTTTTAAGCCTACAATTTTGCTCCATCGCTTCTACAATATCCTTTTTCCTTGAATAGATTTTTTTCGCACTCAAGTACACAACTTGTTTGAATCCTTTTTGTTGATACATTCAAAGTATTTCAATTTCTTTTTCTCTGAATATTTTAGTTGATTTTTGACTTCTTTCGTCTCTCAGGTCACTGAAAACAACGGCTGATCGGATCAGAAACAACACTTAAATATGAATTCTCGGTGTGGCTCAAACTCATATCTAGTTATTTTTTGATTATATGAATGTCAAGAAGTCCAAAAGTACGTACTATCTTTTTTTACATATAAGTGAAAGTGTAACAGTTTTCATTTTAGAAAATTGAGACGGTCTTTCGAGTTCAAATTCTTGACGAAACTCTCTGCATTTCATATTGTAATAATGCTTTTTAAAAAGTAATTAATCAATCTCTCCACACACGCCAGCTATGAGTAAATTGTATTACAGACTGTACATGGCAACCGGTCTTAGAAAAGGTAAAATCAAGATTTAAGCAAACAGTACTCCGTTGATAAACTGATATTGTCTCGCATCTTGCCCGTAGCAGAGGGGTTTATTCATTTATATATTTTAAAAAACCTTAACGAGCAGGATCTGACACAAGGACAACATTTCAGGAGGATTTTGAACAGGTTTGAATTCAGAGTGTTCCTTCTCCTAAAGCGATTGAAATACCAAGGTTAAAAGGGCTCATCTGACCCCCTATTCACCCATAGCTGGACGGAGAATAGTAGAATGCATACCTTTTGCAAGAGTATTAGCACGAAGTAAAAAGAAAACAACCTACATCAGGATTCGAACTTGGATTTATATGTCCATTTCCATTACATCATGAGTGTATTTATTTCTTTTTATTAAGTCTTACAGATTTATTAAAATTATATATTTCATTACATCGTTTTGATGCTGCTGATTTCGTTAATAAATTATAACAAATAATATTTGTTGTTACTGTATACTGTTCCAGCTGAAATCATAAATCATAATATCTTAAGTTTATTTCTTTATTTAGAATGTTAGGAGAGAACTTATTTAAGTACGATGGTGTATCTTTTAGCCTAATAGATATCATCTGCAATCCAAAATTGTTCTAGGAATAAATCAATTTCATAATATAAAATACATTTACGTTGAAAAAGAAACCTTAAACATGTTATTCAATGAACGCATTTTAATGTCTTTCTCACTTTAAGACAGTAATTAAATTATTTTACTGAGTAAGATATCATTTGGCATAAAGTGTCGGTTAGTTTAAAGAAATTCTTACCGTTAAGTTGGGTCATCTATTTTTCGTGATGTTTAGTGGGCCCAAGATCAAATGAAAGCTTAACTTACAATAGATGCGCCAGAGTCACTTAATCACATGGTCTTAGAAATTTTAGAAACTTTGGCGAGAGATCTACCAACGAAAGCGGTTGAAAGTTCCATTACTGATCTGTTGATTCCCTGCATGATGACAAAGATGTACGAAGTATTGACTATAAAGTAAAAATATTAGCACATCCAAATGTATCAGAGTTGTTTGTTATCCAGTTACTAAAGAACTCAGAACAGTTAGGATTTCAACAACGAATGACCAAAAAGTGACGAAAAAATGGCGACAGGAAGACACAGACAGAGCAACATGATGTGATAGACACGATAGTCGAAAAGAGAAGTGAGGAGATGGTTGCTCGACGATGACGATCGATTGTGAAGAAGGAATCAGAAATAGAAACGTAACAATTGCCGAATGGGAAAAAAAGGCTATATAACAATGTTTAACGAATTATCTCAGAGATAAAATTTTCGAATGCTCATTTGGGTTGACAGTGATGGCAATGAAAGTGTACTGCACTCTTCAGATATCTAGAACTGAAGCCTTACCATCTGATGCAATGTAGTGACATATACAAGTACCCGTTTTTGTAAAGGTCATACTCATTTGTAAGAGATACAGTCAGCACCGCCAACAGGATTATGAAGAAAGTATATAGCAATTCATAGTATACTGATGATGTAAATAAACATCGACATATTAATATTACCAATTGATTATATCCTCTAACAGAAAATTTATATGGTATCTTGACTGTCGAGCAAAAATTAATCTTTTCTGAATAAGAATTTACGAGAAAAATATGTGCTCTTCGGGTGCAATTGTTTAAATATTCATCTATTAAAATATGTAAAATTAGAAAGACTAACGAAAACAAAAAAAGGACACCTTTAAAAAGATTACGTTCCTTTTTATGCTAATTTAATTAATTTAAACAAAAGATTATACACGGGAATGTTTTTAATACATCTGAGGACCCAGTCGACTGGGGTTATAGAATACACTGACTGCATCTCTGCAGAGGGGTAAGAACCCCTCCAAACGAGTGTCCTGCATATGGCACAAAACAATCTGATAGTGAGCTTTCACCAATACAAGAACTTTTGGAAATGCGGAGTATCCTTTCATTGCCATCACTCACATGTCCGCTCTGGTCCGGAGTGGCAGCACTTGATCGGGTCCTATCAATAGTTCAAATAGGACTATGAACGTATGAAATAGAACTGTTTTGATATTTACACTGCGTACTTATGCTAAAGTGAACAGTTTTTGTATGTTTGTTTAACTAAACTGAAAAGCTTGAAATAGAAATGTTTTTACAATCAAATTGAGTTTTATGCTAAACTAAATTGTTTGAAATAGAGCTGTTTATTTGAATAAATATGGATTTGACATTAAATAACCTATAACGGTTGATATGCCATAAAACATAAGCAAACAAACCAAATTAAACTAAAACGTTTACGAATAAAACAAAATTTTTTGAAACCAATAACATTAGGTAATTATTCATTAATTCCAGTTTTGTTAAAATCAATATGCAAATTGGCTACACCATATAACATGCAAACCTTTATTTCTTAGTGATATGTATATTTCTTATAACTAAATCCATCTATTTCTTATATATATATATATATATATATATATATATATATATATATATATATATGTATATATATATATATATATATATATATATATATATATATATCTTGGTGATATATCAAATATGATAAAGGATATTAATATCATTAATTGGCAGTTTTGTGGCACGGCCAATTCACTAGACAGCGTTGATAAATAAGATGCTAATTAAGATATAATAACGATAATGTAATCATTGAGACCATAACGTAAATAACTAACACAATTGTGACGTAGATGGTGAAATATTCTTGGCTACTGACTGAGAGTTCACATAATCCCCATTATAATAAGATATTATGTATATGAAACACAAGAAAACGAAGACGACGTAATAGATCATCTTAGCTTTATTTCTCGAAATCTTTTATCACTGGAATCTTTTCTGGAAGAGCACATTTTTTAATCAGTTGAGACCGCGTTAACAACATGACACAGGCGACAGAAAAGAAACTTGATGATGCCCTTGTAGCAAACCATTATTGACGCAAGTTTTTAAACTTTAGCAGCGTCTTAAAACACTTGTACTAATTGCCATCTATAATCAAACATACAATTCCCAAATGACTTCACTTAATCACGAACCTAACTGTTGAGCGTCTGCCTCAGTGCAATACGCGATTTACTTGAACGAAATGACTCGTCCTGTCTTTACACAGCTCAAATACAGATGCACAGTTTTTTTTGTCTTTTTTTTTTTTTAATGCTGAATAAAATCAAGTTAATTTATACTTCCTAAAATATCCACAGAATTCTCATATAAACTGTAAGTATGTCTTTGAGAGAAATTAGTCATATCCTGTATTATCTCTTAACCTGGATTGATCGTGAAGCAATTATGATTATTAAACATGTTTTGGGCAGGCAGTGTGGTGCCAATCTCCATCAAAGTCTTATTAAAATTCAGAATTTTCCTTCTTCGAGACTGATTGCCATAGCAAGGTTAAATAACTGTCTGCCCTACTATTTATACATAGATAAAGTGAGAATAGATAGATTCATACCTTTACCAGGAGTATTAAACCAATGAGAAAAGAAAACAGGTGTATTCAGCATTTGAATTTATGTAGTCTAGTCCATTTCCAATAACGATAACCGTTACGCAACCAACACCCCCTAGACTGTTATAGAAATTTGACGAATGGCTAACGCCAATTTCTAAGAAAAAATCAAAACATTCATTTTTTTCCTCTGGATATGAAGAAAAGATTGGGGGACATTAAAATCTAGATAGAAAATTCTTAATTCAAAAGAGATTGACTCCACTTAAAAATTGACCTTGCGTTACATCTTGCTCGTGGTAGATTTTTTAGATAAATACATATATGAACAGAAATATATACACCTCCAATATATATATATATGTATATATATATATATATATATATATATATATATATATGTATAAAGTGCAGTTAGAATGAAACTCAAACCTGGTTAAATTGTCATTATAATTTATTTCGCCGGAGAATATTATTATACTCTCCGACTTCTCAAATGACAATGCATGTTTGACTTGAGGTTTCAAAACAGCAAATGTTGATTACAGTCATTTTTTTTCATACACATATAAACTGTAATCCACTTTTGGTGTTTAACAATCTCAAATCAAACATGTATTGTCATCTGAGGAGAAAGAGAGTATAATAATATTCTCCGGCGAAATAAATTTATAATGACAACATAACCATATTTGAGTTTCTGTCTAATTGCCCTGTATACGCTTTGTATGTCAGTTTGTTACATAAACCTGGAAGGAAAAAGATATGTAATAATAGCTATACATCGAGCACTCAAATAGATTTCTATGATATTCCTCATATATTAATATATTCTATAAGCGAATAATCCACACCCACTGTCTTCAGATGCTGACTGGATATTACTAGTGTATATATATATATATATATATATATATATATATATATATATATATATATATATATAACCTATTTCTAAAATTGTGGTGTCGGATAAAAACTGATGGTGCAATTGGTAAATAACAAAAAATCATAGAAACTGTTTAAAATAAAGAAAAGACTAAAACATCTATACAGCTTGAAAATAAGCAACCAGATCCGCAATGTCTAGCCGAAAGAAGAAACACCGTCAAAATCTCTTAAGCTAATACGTAAAAGTACTCAACACACAAAGCAGATGGAAACTAGAATATCTAAAGAGATAGAAACTATCTACCTAGGTTTCACGCACGAGATCATCAGGATAATTCTGATGAAACCTAGGTAGATAGGTTCAGGCTCTTAAAGGATTTAGTTTTGTATATATATATATATATATATATATATATATATATATATATATATATATATATATATATATATATAACAAAATTGCCACAATATTGTAGCGTTGTACCCCGAATGGAAAATTAGAGTCAGTGATAGACTTCTTTGTCGGTGAGGGTCATTGATTGGCTGGGAAGGGAAATGCAGAGAAACACTACTCGTCTTTTACTCTAAGGACATTTCCTTATTTATTCTCACTCTATTGAGTCTTCAATACCGTGGAAGTAAGAAGAAATGAAAAACTGACAAGCCGTGGTAGCATGTTAGTTCTTCGTTGGACATACTTTACTCAGATCTTTGCTTCTTCCTTCCTTCTGCATTCACCTTCAGGCTACCAAAAGAGAAACTGACCAAATCACAAAATTCTTTATATATATATATATATATATATATATATATATATATATATATATATATATATATATATATATATGAGAATTTGAGTAGAATGTCACTCACAGCGAGTGACACCCTCCCTTTTCTTTTCATTAGCTTAACGGTGAAAGTTATTTGAATTCCTACGTGTCAATAAGAGATCTCATCTATCTATTGTATAACACTGCAAGTATCCTGAAAAAAACATTGATTTGGATGTAGTATAAAGAAATATTCTGATAAAATATTTAGTATTCGGGCATCTTGAGACAAAGCAATACTCATTCTAGAGCACTAAGTTGTTTGTGCAGACCTT